>JAUTBQ010166599.1:0-26863 GCA_032361185.1 Lepetodrilus ovalis | reverse complement strand
TCTCTCTCTCTCTCTCTCTCTCTCTCTCTCTCTCTCTCTCTCTCTCTCTCTCTCTCTCTCTCTCTCTGTATCTCTCCCTCTCTCACTTCCTCATCATCTCTTCCTCCCCCTCCTCCCCCTTCCCACCCTCCCCCAAGTTTCACTGGAATGTTGGCTTCATTGTACTAACAAGAGGAATGCCTCGGAATCGTTCCAACTCCGGAAACACCATTTAAAATAAGTTCTTCTCCCATTCCTGCAATTCCTACAATTCCTACTAATAACTGTGTCAAGGTAGATACACTATAGAATAGACTTACAGTATTTGCTCTTAAGACACTTGGCTGATGGCTCTTGGTAGGGTCATTGCATAATGGCTGAGAGTAAAACTGCTGTTTGTGTAGATTGATAAGCATTGGCTTTGATGTCAAGCATCTTGCTATCTTTCCTGGATGAACGGGTAAGTGTCTGAAAGAGTGCATCATTAACAAGGTTACATTGACACCACTGTATTCATTCAGTAAGTATAGACAGATAGTCTGCAACAACATCTTAGAGCATGGTGACACTAGGAAACTAGGGTAAGAAAATAAGAAAAGAAAAAATTGTATCGGTGTGAAAGAGCATGACTAGTTAAACACATTGTAAGATTGTTTTCTTTGGCTATATCAAGAAATATATATAAAGACCATATTGTGGTTATATTTTTAAGTGTATAATTGTTGTCTTTGAAGAAGTTGTATCTTGTTTCAAAAATCTTATATATCATTGTGCCTCTTGTTTATTTAATTTATGGAAACTTCCATCACAGGAACCAACAAGACCAATAGTTGAGAAATAATGCATACATTTACTATTAATTCGAATTACAATGCTAATAATATATTTTGAATTAAGATTGAATAAGTCGTAGTTTTAGACATTCCTGAAGTAGTGATATCAAATCTGGTGATGACACTTCAGGTTATAGCATTGTTGGTCCCATCACTCAAATATGAAATCTTAGAGTATTTTCAATTTTATATTATCAACAAATGAAGTGGATTCATTACTCAAGACGTGACACTCTGGGGGTTCCCCTGTTACCGGCAGTCGTAAACAGAGAGGCGAGAAGTGATTGTTCTCCTTTATGGGGAGTCTGTTATTTATTTTCACCCCTAAGGCAGTGTCCTTACCCCCAGGGACTTTATGGGTCATGACTTTAAGATAGGAAGGTGTGAAGGCCGGGAGATAAAGATAAAGTTGATGATGGAGTCTTTCAGTCTAAAGTGTTTGAGATGATACCTCGTAACAACTGCTTCAGAATGTGTTTGTGTAGGAGATACTGCCAATCCAATGCTTTGTTTCTATTTTATCCCTTCAAAGAAAAGATTAAGAGGAGTTCTTGATCGCCAAAGGTTTAATCAAGCGGCCTTTGTCTGACCTTTGAGTGTAGGAATCGCTTTCTATTGCATTTCTAGAATGTTGTTTGTGTTTACGTCTTTTGACAGAATTTGCGCTTTTACCTCAGGTTCCCAGATTTCATACCCAATATTTTTTTCGTAAATCTTCATTTAATAGTTTTGCTTGACCATGAAGTCGTACTCAAAAAGTGTTGTAATCTTGGTGCCAGGACGTAAAGGTTGATAGAGGTTTCCATTTGTTTCTTTGATGGTGTTGTATTTTTCTGGGTGGGAGGGATGGAGGCAGGCAGGCAAACAACATTGTATCATTGTCAGCATCTTGCTATAACTATTGCAACATTTCTGTTGAAAATCCATGTAGTATATCAACCCGTACTTTCCCAAAGTGACAAACCAACAGTCTGTACAATGCATTATGGAGATATGGAATAAGTGTTTAATTGAGCATCAACAATTTTTAAGTCCACTGGGCAAACAAGAATTTGACTGAAGACCTTGTACAGTACATTCCACATGCCTATGACCACCTATTGAAACTCCACACAAACGTTTCTCACAGATGTGACAAGTTACTAGAAACTTGACACTACCTGGTGACGATGTAGTGTCAAGAAGGTATTGTACACCTGTCCCTGGGTGATAACATCAGCTAGTTAGCTAGTTGTGGCTAGTTAGCTAGTTGTGGTCATGTCGCTGGTTCATAAGTATGTTTTCTTGCCCATCCAAGCGTATCACTGGTAACTCGCCATTTGTCGATGATTTGAGTGTATATTGTAAACTTGGATACCTCAACCCTACTAGTAGATTGTATCTAATACAGGCACAAGCGTGCAAGAAATATCATTTTTAACCTTTTCTGTGCTGGTGGCAACTGTACTCATCCCCAGCTGTTTTATTCATGTATTTAAAGACATTAACAGACTGCACAGTAGTCGGTGTTATGAAATAGATAGAGTAACGACTGGTCCGTACAGTGTGTCTCAGTAGCATATACATGTTCTAATCACAGCAGGATATTCCAGTAAGCTAACGCTATTAAAACTAATGTAAATCTAGACTAGTACAAACATACACTATAGAGCATGGTGTTATTTGTATGTCTGGAGAATTGTCACAGAGAGCTACCACCAGTACATTGCTGAAGAGTGGTTAAGCACCTTACATTCACTATTCACCAGCACCAGTCTGTTTATTTAATTAGAAGTAACAGAAGTCGCTTGATATATTTCATCTATTGTTTGAGAGGCAGCATGAAGATGTACGTGATTTACATGCATGCTTCCACTGGTACAGGATAACTGCGGCACGCCTTTGTAACTGGAAGATTTAATGGACGTCTTACAGTTACGCCTAGATCAATGGAGATATCCTACAGTGGAAATATTCCTTTGACTGGGAGACTTATCAAGTTGGAGATGGCATGACAATCCTGCTAAAACCAGATGCGTAATAAACCTGCTAGCTGGCACTAATAGTCTGGTTGTTGGTGACGTTACTGTGATCAGCTAGAGTATGCTACAGTCAGCTAGAGTATGCTACAGTCAGCTAGAGTATGCTACAGTCAGCTAGAGTATGCTACAGTCAGCTAGTATGCTACAGTCAGCTAGAATATGCTACAGTCAGCTAGAGTATGCTACAGCCAGCTAGAGTATGCTACAGTCGGCTAGTATGCTAGTCAGCTAGAATATGCTACAGTCAGCTAGAGTATGCTACAGTCAGAGTATGCTACAGTCATCTAGAGTATGCTACAGCCAGCTAGAGTATGCTACAGTCAGCTAGTATGCTACAGTCAGAGTATGCAACAGTCATCTAGAGTATGCTACAGCCAGCTAGAGTATGCTACAGTCACAAACTCCATGCTACTGACATGCTATGCATGCCATTCTGTCTGTCTGTCTACATGGCTAGCTGGCTGTATGTCTTTCTGTCTGTCTGGCTGTCTGGCTCGGCCTGTCTTCAATAGCCACATACATCCATAAGTCATCCTCCTTTCTTTTCTTCTCGTAATCATCTGTGTTTGTGTGTCACTCATGTTGGCTCTATTGACACACTGTCATGTCTGCAGACATGGTCTATAGATATGTGTTATGCCATGCCATGCCATGTTGGGGCTGTATATTGCCTCCAGTCTGATACAGACTGAGATTTGAGACGACCAATCCCCAACATTATCTCTGGTGAGGCCGGCCAAGGTCGCTGGGTGGAATTTGCATCTCGATCTTTATGTCATGAAAGTTGTAGAAAAGAACAGAATGAAGTATTTATTGCTAGAGATTAGAGAAATTAAGGCCAATTACGTGTTTTTCCACACGGCATCCCTGCTTTATGTAACATTTCTGCCATTAAATTTGGAGAACTTCGAAGACAAACATCCCAATACAAGATACATTCCGGCATTGGAGGAACTTGCGGTCGCTCTTCTCACATAAATATACAGGCTGTTACATTCCGTTCCTGTGTGATTACAATGCAGACATTTAATACTCATTGCTGAACTTGTAAGTGTTTTCAAGGTTTACATGTATGTGAAGAAAATTTAGTTTGTGTGTGGAAGTAAATAGTGAGAGATGGAACAAGCAAATGTGTGGGTCAGTTTATTTATTTGTTAACCTGTCTATCTGCTGTAGTCCATATCCCGGTCTGCTGGAGGTTCCATGTAGAGGTGCGACTGATTCCAACAGGGATAGGGTTAATCAAGTCTTCATTTGGTATTTCCCATTAAATCTCCAATATATAATTTTTATGAAAATATGTGCCTTAGGACCTGCTGATCATGAGATTCAAACCCGACTTTCTGGATTGTGAGTTGAACGCTCTATCAAGATCAGTATGAGCATCTTGTTAGTTGAAATATATTTTATTCCAGAAAAAAATAAATAGGTTATAAGTTATAACAACTCGATGAAAATCGCTTATTATATCACACCCTGCTACAATTGTTTACTATTTCTGAACACTGAAATCCCTGGCACAAGTGTAATTAACTGAAGATCTTATTATTTAAAATCATGAATGTTAGACAGTAAAAAGAACATTAAAAAGTATAAACTGTAATAATATAAGATACCATATCAAATGATGATAACACAATAAGTTCTAATAAGTAGATGAAGCTGTTTCGCAGTCAAGCACCAGTGATTGACATGGTAGTCGATAAACACTTGACTGCATTAATCCGCCACCTGTTCTCACCCAGGACATAATCCGATTGTTTAGTTAATCCTTATGATCCTCTGGTCTGTCCCTTTACTGTTCCCACAGCAGTCCAACAATGACACTCGGCTGCTGGGCTGATCTCAGGTAGACATCGTACCTGCCGTAGTACTGAACACTAATTAACCTGTGTTTACTTAACTAATTACTTGGCTGCGACCACCAGGTAGCCCCTACATTTAGTGACCCTTACAACGTTACAAAAACAAACTTGACTGTTGAGATTACAACAGGGTCCCCATGCCAGATGGGGTATATTTAAGGAAGTGAATGAAGGGGTGCACTGTCATTTACAGAGAAGGTCGACACTAGAATAGTGCACTAACGTGCCGATAGATTTGTTTACTTTACAATTTCAAATTTGGATATTTATTCTGCTGGTCAAGATGAGGCTATTTAAAAGTAGTTGTATGTTTCTGAGAAAACAAAGACTCGCTGAGGTAATGTTGTCATATTCTATTAACTTTCAATCAACTTTTGTCAGAAATATGGTATCTTTACTTATTGAATGAATTTTTGCTTTACTTCACTAAACATTTTTTTGCAAATATTTTTTCACAGGGCATATTTATTTTACAAATATGTTACTATATATATTTTTCTTTCATCATTTCAGTCGTCTAGAAGCCAGCCTGCCATCGGTCTCAAACAGACACAGAAATCTCGGGTGAGTACTTTTCTTATACACTGTATGTCTTGTAATTCCTACTTATTCAAATTTCCCTACATAAATCATGATGTAGCAGTGTGCACCACTATCAGTGGGTAACATAAATATTGTTCAACATTGTTACTATCGGGAAGTGTTACCAGTATAACGTGATACTTAACTAACACATGTTCTAAGTACCGTGGGCTACTACTAGCATGTGTTGTCAGTACTGTGCGATGCTATTGGCAGATTTTGCCACTGTTGCGTAAAGCTGTTCTTCCCCAGGTGTAAATACCTGCAACCCTTGAATACCAGGGAACACAACATCGTAACACGCAGTGACATGTCTATTTCTGGCCAGTGGACTGGTACACGTGGTTTCCCAAAGCTGTCGAAACAAAACGTTTGTAAGCCTGATACTAAAAGACTTATCGTGGATCAGCTGGCAAACACTGTCAATCCCGGCTGTCTCATGGTGGTCTCATGGTGGTCTCTCGGCCAACGAGAGACGGTTCTGCAAGCTGACATAAATGGATCCCTATTCATCCTCTAAAATCCTCTTCAATTTGGTTTCTTTTTTAGCTGATGGGGAAACAAACAAGGTTACCTAGTAATGTTCCCTGTAAACTTGGCAACAATTTTGTGTTTAGTTTGACTCATTGTGACCATTCTATTGTAAACAAGACTGAACGGTTTCCTGCTTGGAGGAATTAATTGCACAACTCTTAATTTGACTGGTATTTTTTTATTTCTTAAATTAGAGTATTTGTATGACATGCCAGTTGTATGCTAAATTTTAATGGTAAGATTTAACATAAATTAATTCTGTACATAGTTAAAAATGATAGCAATTTATACATGTTGGAAGAGTGTAGAGTTACTTTGACTTTATTAATTCTGGGTTGGAGTCTTGGAGTACCAGGATGTCTGTATTTGATACACGTGCTTACAGTTTGCCGTCTTCTTGGTAAACAAGTCATGTGCGTATCACATGATCTTGAAATCGCAGACCACAGCCTACATTGAAAACAGATTTGATATTTTCTGATTCTCTGAAGGAGTCAAATATCACTAGGGCCAATAAACATTCTTACAATTTGATGAAAGGCATATCCTATAGTGTGTGCCTTCATATAAACATAGGCTGTTTGCTTGTATGTAGAAAGTGTGTGCTTGTTCATGCTGGAATTGTGTTGAAATGTAATATGCGACTTTACCAAACAAGAATTGCAACTTTATGAGCAACTTGCCCCTTGGCTTTGCTAGGCTTTACAGCTGTATGCATTTTTATTTTATATTTATTTTTTATTTTTATTATTTTTAATTCTACAACTCGGTCATGTTTATAATTAAGTTATTTGAAGAGGTTTTGGAGAGACATATAATTAATAAAATATCTTCGTAATCGTATCCCACTCATCCCAATCCTTGACCGATCATGATTAGTTAACAACAAAGCCCTACCCTAGCATTAAGTATCTCAGGTGTTGGAAGCACCCCCAGGCTATGCCCCACCCCCACAGGACCAGACTAACTGTGGTAATTATCATCAGGGGGCTGGGTCCTGGATTAGTTACACTGGCCAGGAGTCGCAGGAAGTTAAGCAAGACCTGGGGGACTAGGGCAACATCAGCAGTGTTTGAAGAGGCAATATTTGTTATTTATTTTAACTGTGACTTTTAAATTTTGCATTTTTTTTAATTGTCCCAATGTCAGGATTTAAAAGCAGGCTGCCTAATTTTAAAATTAATTGTCTATTCTAAATGGATCACTTTATTCTAAAATATTATTAAATTTTGGGGGTTAATAAAAAGCAACACCTATTTGTGTATGAATTTCAATAGTAGGCCTAACGGTGAAATGTTTCAATAGCAAGTAGAGAATTTGGTTTATTAAATTTGTGTGGTAAACTTACTAAAACAAAGAATTATTACCATCATATGCTGAACATTATATATTAATATTTAGGTTTTAGCTTTAATAAATACAGTGTCCCCTCGATATAGTGCTGAAGTTGGGGTCCAGGACATACCCGCCTTATACGACAGGTAAATAACAAAACTAAAATTAGAATCCACATCTCACGCTGCCTTGAATCCGAATTCGCTGTGTATTAAACCATGTTATATTAAGGGGACACTGTACTTTAATGACTGTAATATGAAATATTATGTTTGTTTCTGAGTATACCTCTGTCTGTTCTGGGCTGGCTTGCATACCTGTAGCTTAGAGTACATCTCACAGCAGCTAAGTCCTGACCTCATGGAATGGTAGTCGTACATTATCAAGATAGGTGTACATAGTTGTTATCAAGATAGGTGTACATAGTTATTATCAAGATAGGTGTGCATAGTTATTAACAAGATAGGTGTATATAGTTATTATCAAGATAGGTGTACATAGTTATTATCAAGATAGGTGTACATAGTTATTATCAAGATAGGTGTACATAGTTATTAACAAGATAAGTGTACACTGTACATAATTATCAAATGCCATTGGTCACTTCCTCGAGTCTGGTATACCGTAATGTACTCACAACCATGCTTTCTGCCTTAGTCATATCCTACCATCTTTTTTACAAAATTGCTAATGTTCCTAGTATTTTAGCTACATACATTCTGACATCCTGGTATAGCAATTAAGACGGACATATATGTTCATTTGAAGATTTCCGGCAATTAACTTCATGCATATCTTACCTTTTTATCATCTAAACATATGCAAAATGATGTAGAAAATACTTTAATTGATCATTTGAGCAGTATGCATACTGGTAAAATGAAACTTGCTGTCTGATTTGTCATTTGCTCTAATCTGTGGAGAAGGTCTTCTACGTTAGTGAGCTCATTGAAGAACCAGGGTATCATTTCTCAAAGCTCTTATATCTACTAGAAGAGGACCATAAGCAGACTTGTGGCAATATCTTACATGATGCTGTGCACTAGCAAGAGTGCTACAGTTTCGTAATTGATATGAGAGCTTAGAGAAACAATACCCAGTTATAAAAAGTTAAAATAAAGTTTTAAAAAGACAAAGGTCTCATGATGGCTTTGTGAAGGTAGACCAAGATGCTCAGTTCCTACTGGCATCTTAGACTGGCCACAACATTTTTATCCTTTACTACTTCTTGCACCCCAGCCGTCTTCCAGGAATACCTTGCTGTTATTGCCTGCCTTGAGTTCCTCTATCCTCTCTAGTCACTTCCTCCTCTATCTCCTCCAATCACTTCCTCTATCTCCTCCAATCACTTCCACCTCCATCACACCTCATCACTTCTCTCATAGATCTCCATTAATACAGATACACTGCTTATTGTGTTTTGTACTGGAACTAAATTTGAAATGCATTGGTTGCACGCTCGGATTATCTCTCATAGAACAGCCTAACATCTTTCACTATTCAATCTGATATGACTGTCTGTAAGCTGGTAATATCCTCAATTATTGACTTGGATCAGAATGGGAAGGATTATGTCTAAGGATATATAAATCTACTTTTGCCTACTTTTCCCCCTCTGGCCTGTAAATCTGGGCTCACCCCACCACTCTATTAACTGCTGCTATTCAGAAAGGCAACCTCTTGAAAATATGTGCTGCCTTTGATGTGAGAATGTAGGTAATTGTTCTGCATCATTTACATCCTTTGAAGTCTGTTCCGGGTTCTGTAGATCTGCCTCTGCACTTACACAACACCTGCGTAAAGTAGACGTAAAGTAGGCTTCAAGCAGTAACAGTAGAACTGATAAAAGTGCTGGTAAAGTAAGCTGCAAGCAATATTATGTCGCCCTTCCTTTACACTTGGATGTGAAATCGCAATAGTTTACGTAGGTTATTGGATTTCTAGGAAATTTCTTTATCAGAATTAGCATTTCCAATTGCAATATTAGTATCACTACTTGCATTGAATTCCTTTGTGTTCACTCTTCTTGCTGTTAGGTTTCATTTTATTTCTAAATGTCTGCTAAAGCTGGAAGCTTTAATTCAACCGTTTAATTTTTAGAATTTTCCATCACTTTTTTAAATGTTCTTTTCCGGGTCTGTATGCTTCATTATCTTTATACAGATTGTCCTCGTTAGCAAATAGACCTGCAAACATGCATCACTTTGAACATCATTGTCGTTACCATGGCAATGAATATAATTAATCATTCAGTTTGGAGAAATTCTCAAAAATCCATAATTACTGCTTTCCCTGAAAAAGGAAATCTTCAAGCAATTTGAAGTAATTTGTCCATGAAAGTGGATAATCATCAAGTCGTCCCTCACAAGCTGTAGGACTTTTAACAAGCTAAGAGAAGGTACTTGAATTTTTCGTCAAAATCCTGGCATTTCCAAATGCATGTGCGGTTCCATTCCGTTAGACAGCCTGGAGAATTTGGTGCCAATATCTGAAGAAGTATTGATTTTATGCTGAAAATGTGACTCATTGCAAACTGACCCACACAAGCAGAGGTGAATCACTGCACACAGGGAACATCTTGCAATAAAATGTGACTGGACACTTGTTTGTGTTTGTGTGTCACGGAACTCATGTGTGGTGCTATCTACTGCCTTGCCATTCCTTACTGGTGCCATTCCTTACTTTGGTAATGGCATGTCGTGCTTCCCAATCAGGAATTTTCATTCAAGAAGCGATTCACTCGTGATGATGGTTGAATGTTTCTCGTGGATTAAGTGTTTTTCTGTGACATCTTGCTTCTCGTTCAATGACAAGGTATTTCGTCCATCTTTTTGTCTCCTCTTTAAATTTTGAAAGAAACTCAGTTTTAACTGTAGAACATTTTATCATGATGTTACTATGTGTATTTTGTCAGTATGAAGAAATAAATAGCTAGTCCATCTAGGTTAGATTTGTATGCATTGGTTTCTCTCAATGATTGCTCAAATGATACAGTATATTTTTTTCAACAAACCTTTGTTCATGTTTGTAAGCTTACATTAATAGTTTATTCAGATGAGTCAGATGGATCTCTCATAGCCTTGTAATTAATCTTGGCAGAATTAATAAAGTTTGGTCCTTTGACGTAATCTTTTGTTTTCGTCTGACTTGTTTTCCCATTTTCCATTAATGGTTTTTAAAAATAAAACAAATAGGTCGGATTTCATGTAACATACATTTTATGTAATGTTGGTTTGATATTCTGAAGACTTGTTTTTAAGGGTAAATGGATTCTTGCCAGAAACTGATTAAGATGCTGTGAAGCTAGTCTAATATATTAACTCTAGTGTTCTATGTTAATAATACTCTATTAGTACTAATAAAAACATTGTCACTTTTTGGTAAAATATTCCTGTTTGTTTGTTACAACAATTTAAAGAGCTCACTAACAAAACAAGTCTAGAATTGAATGAGACTACACTGAACTATATTCACCGGAAAATTTTCTTTGAATTCTTTTTCTTCTTCATCTTCATCATCATCATCATCATCATCATCATCCTCTTCTTCATGTTATCCTCTTCATCACCATCATCATTATCTTCATCATAATCAAAATCAACATCTCTTTCTTCATTTTTTCATTATTTTTTGTATTTATATATCATTATTATTATTATTATTATTATTATTATTATTATTATTATTATTATTATTATTTCTTCAGTATTTAATATTGAATTTCACGGACTGAACGTGGCCCAAATAGTAGGCAGTGTTTTTGGTATACAGGATGTATATACTATCTGCCAGAGAACTGCTTCCTAGTATTTACAGTTTATCTATGTTCTGGAATCCAACTGTATCCCTTATGACGTTGTCCAAGTTTACATCTCTACATCTGGCTCCATATTGCTACATCTATTTGTAAGTTATAATGACCTAATTGAGATATAGTATGTACACAGAGATAAACTGAAAGTGGCAGATGAATGAAATCTCACTAGACTAGGATATCTGGAGCCAATATCTACTTGTGAGGTGTAGGCTATCGGAACCCAGTCTTGTGAGTGCTGCCGACAGCTATGTCAGTCTATAGAAATCCTATCAGAAATTATAGTTGTATAATTCATACTAAAATCTACTTTCATTATAAAACTACGACAATTATTTATTTTATAGAAAAAAAAACATAAAGTATTTTTAATTAAAAGAAATAGGCTACAAAACATTAATTAGATATTCCTTTCAGTATTTGAAGAGTATCAATAACATGTGTCAAATCTTTAATGAAGGTGTTAATTACCATGTTAATTAGCGACTAGTCATGTCACCAGCAAGCTAGACTGGACATTGCCTGGACGGGTGTGTTAGAAGTCAATGCTTGGTCATACTCTTGTGTCAAAGTCAGCCATAAAACATTAATTAGGTTACCCAGTCAAGTAGAATAAAGTTGTCAAGTGTGAATAACAAGACCACTGTTTGTGACAGTACACAGATATCATTAGTCAAATATTTTGAAAGTTTAACTAAATATTGTTTTATAAATCTGAGTATTAGTGTTGATACAAGTACATGTATATACAGTAGATAGGTTTTATTTTAAAAGATATACAACTTAAAATAAGTAAATACAAATTTAAATAAAGTTAATTAAGCAAAGGTTTATGCATACCATTTCAGAAATGTCTGAGGATCTATTATATTGAGTATTATTATTATTCAAGTGTAATTTCAAATCATTATAATTATTATCATCATCGATATCGGTCACTTGATCATCCCATACTGTGAATTAAGGGAGTAGTTAATTTGATCCCCAGTTTCAAATGCAAATTCTCAGGGTGAAATGCGATAGGGTATTGTGCAGTAGGGGCAACCTCAGCAAGATCCCCTTTGAACTCCCTAACCCCCCATAGTTGTGTCAATAGGGGCCAGTCATGTGACACCCCGGACCCACATTCCTAAGTCCTGACATGCCTGGGTAATACCCACCCTCAATAGAAGGGGTTACTTGGCGGTGTGGGGGTATTGGGTCCGTGTCAGAGTCCTGGGTCCAGTCAGCTGCTATCAGGTACGCAGAATACAACATTATTTATGAGCTAACATGAAACTCGAACCAATTGTCAAATATATCTCCATTTGTTTGTTTATTATTGGATATGATTTTTTGGTTTTATTAATTATTAAATGTTCTTCATTGTCATTTGATTATACATGCAAATTGTAACTCATCTCTAAATTTATCTTTATCTTGTGTGCAAATTAGCCATAGTTTGGACCTATAAACCTAAACCTTCCTTTATCCGTGATTACAATAGAATACTAATTTCCAAGGATTTATGTCCATCATTTGCATATCTTTGATTACAGTAATCACCCTGGTCTTACTTACATTCAAGTTTTAATGCTCACCATTGTGGGAGATCGCCTACCCTACAGTTAATTACATATCTCCCTGGGTTCATCTCCCTCCCATTATCTATAGGTGTAGCGGACCTCCCACAAGCTACTGTTTCTTTCACAATACCACCCCTCCCTACTAACTATTTCTCGAGCCGGGTCCCCCTCTCTCACTGTACGGCCCAGTGATGCTGCTGGTCGACTGAATGCGGAGTAACCTTCACAGCACACACTGCCGTCAGTCAGTACTGCGTTCACCTCGTACTGTGCTACTCATGTATTCGCACCTCCAACCTTCACCCCCTACAGCAGTGGAGTCCGGAATACCTGCCACACGTTCTGAAGCAGTGTGCCGTCCTACAGACATATCCAGTTGACTCGTCTCTCTCTCTCTCTCCGTCCTGTTCAAATGTTCCCCGAGTCGGTTCTCCACCTGCAGAGAATCTGAGATGGATACCGCGTTGATGTTAACTTGACTGGGAGGGGGGTACAGACTGACTTCCCCCACATGAAGACATAACCGAGAAAACTCCGAATTAGAACTAGGAGCGGGACATGACTTGACTTCTAACATTGACCATAGTGATCTATTTCAACAGGAAGCTCTTGTTTCTGTGTACTTTCAGCCCACTATCTTCGGTACGATTGCACAAGACCAGGCTCCAGTGGAAGACCGGAGGAGGGTAAGTCAACTTTTGTTTTATTCTTTCCAAAGTAAGCTCGTTTCTTCGGGAACAAAACTGTTGGTGTCTGTGACCGGTGCCACAGTCCAGTGTTGTTGCAGTCCAGTGTTGTTGCAGTCCAGTGTTGTTGCAGTCCAGAGTTGTTGTAGTCCAGTGTTGTCCTCAGTGTCACTCGGAGCTGGTGTGTGTCACACCTGGCCGCTGTCAGATCTGGGACTGGAACAGTCAGTGACACAGTGACACAATCTGACAGACAGTGACAGGAGCAACAGCACAATAGACAGGGCTCTGTAGTTACTACATTGGCACCACTAGACTGGAGGCGGTTGTGATCACTGCTATAGTGTGTGATCATCTCTAATTGAATCTGTGTTCGTGAGTAATCTGTGAGGATACTCATTACTCTATACACGGATCAGCAGGTAAATATTGAGTAAAAATTGAAGGGTCATTATTAATGTTCCAAGATGATCAATCTATCATGTTAAATCTGAAATCGTGGTTTTACTTTTTATTTGAAATAGAAATTAGAACTTTTGATTACCTGCTTTTAAGGAAATTGTTCAATATAGTGGTGATAGAATACACTGAATCAGTGTGATTATTTTTCAATGGCTATAATTTAATCAAATATATTTGTTCAACATGGTGTGTTAAATATTCAAATGTAATTTCAGTATTTGCAAAGACATACACTCAATATGAATACACAGTTGGGTACAATATGTTCAAACTATCAACTTCAAAATATTATTCAACTGATCTGTGAAGAGTTCGAATGACTTTCGCTATCTTAAGAAATCTGTACGCCTCTTTGATCTTTGCTTGCATTGTCCAGACGAGATGTATTTTAATGATATTTCCACGTGACAATGACGGATCGCGAATGTTTTTCTTATTCCGAGATCCTGGTACATGCCCATGTCTTGCCGATCAACGATGAAATTTGATAAGCATGGGTGATAGGTAGATTGCTTTAGCATAGCTTCACCTCATCATACTGCCTTAGCCATTAGCCAGACAATGTCAAGATGATGGCTTTAGAGAAAACAGCTGTCTAGGATCTCGTAGTAGCAAAATATTATATTCTTTAACCTTTTTCATCCTGGAGGGAATCTGAGATGCCCTATAGAGAAGCAATTATGATGAACACTGAAGATGATTCTGAGGTCATACCTGGAATCTGTCTATTGTTCTCCTTGAAGCTGTCAAAATGTCAGGTCAAATCTAAAGTATTACCTGTATAATGTTCAGTGACTAGGAAATAAAAGATTTATGACATGTTTATTAGTTCAGCTTTGTAATGAATGGTCTTGTAGCTATGTCAAATGTCAAAAGTCAGGTCAGATGAGATCAGATGAGATCAGAAATGGTTAGAGATATATATACTCGGGAATGATGACCATAAAGATGACCATAAAGAATTATATGGACATGTTATAACAAGAAGCACCCATTATTTTGTATATTCTCTGTGTCACATCAACATCTATAAAGTATAGAATTCAATATTCTATTAAAATATAATACCAGTATATATATGGTTTTATTTTTATTGTGTTGAATGAAATATCTTGGATATTAATCTTTAAAAGACATTGCCATTCTGTTTTTAGATTTTGTATATTAAAGCATTGGTTGGGTAGTATCTGCTAAGGCAGATGTTTTTGATTTTACGAGCCAGGTCACTTGAAACTGAGAGGTGTGCAGTATAGCAGTAGGGGTAGGGAGATCATTATTAATATATTGTGCACTGAGATCACAGCTTGACATCTGTGCACTGATAATACTGGAAATTCAAAACTTGGAGAAATCTACCTTCGTCTAACTCACCAGGAAATGTTGAAAGAATTGCTGAACTTTTTTTTCTCCCCCAAATGGAAATCTTGTGCTAATGAAATTTTAGAAGGGCAGCAATTTCACAGCATCTTTGCGTATAGTTTTTTTATTTTTTAAAATGTCAGTTCTGCACATTCCAGAATAAGATGGTAATATAGTTAACACATTGAAGCATGTTCACTGGTCAGAATTTGGTTACCAAGAATTTCAGAAGAGTAAGTAACACTTCATAAAATTGTCAGTTCCTGTGAATTGTGATGGTTCTAAGAAATGAAGATATTTTGAATATATTGTCAGGGGAGTATCAAGTTTAATGTCAACATTCTATTACTGTACAGGATCATTACGTACAGTGTATGGACAGAGGCAGGAGAAAGAGAAGGCAGTTATTGTCTAGCTTGTTGCATAATCTGTTTTCCTGATGACCATAAACCTCTCCAGAATATTCATATTGCAATGATAATATGCAAAACAAACATTACAGTAGACAGTAAAAGATAAGCAATGTTTTGGTCTGTAGTGGCGCCATACGTCTTGTACAGGATATAACACATAGCACCGAACATGATGTGTTATGGTGATAACGCCGCTCAAATAATGCTCCATTGTTGAGTAAAACAAATCAAAAAAGTTTTCTAAACATCTATTGAAGAAATATTATTGCATGAATCGACTCTTTGTAATGTTGTTTTGTTTTAAAGTTCTATACAGTCTATAAATATGATTAATTATTATTGTCAGTTATTATTATAATTTAATACAGAAAGTTAAATCTTTGAATATTTTTCCCATCAGTCTTGAATAGTGTAGTTATTGTGACACAATATAAATAAGTCAGATATGATCCTCCCTTTCTTCCCCTTCCTTATCATTGCCTATATCTCAGATAGTTCATAATTATGGAAGACGTATCGGAGATGTTGAGAACGAAATGCAGATGAATTACATTTCCATGAGAATTTCAAAGTGTCAAGAGGCAGTGTCATTTTGATAGAGCAAGTCGTAAGATATTAGCTACCGATTAATTAGTGGTTATCCATTCCACTGTGTCTCTAGTGTGTCTCATGCATGTGTCTCCATTAATTGTATCTCTCATGTGCCTAGTATGTGTGTGTCTCCATTGTGTCTCATGTGTGCCTTGTTTGTTGGCATGATGTCTCTTGTATATCTCCAGTGTGTCTTGTGTGTATCTTGTGTGTGTTTCCAGTGTGTATTGTATGTCTCATGTGTATGCATGGTGTCTCTTGTATATCTCCAGCATGTCTAGTATGTCTCCAGTGTTTATCTTGTGTGTGTCTCCAGCATGTCTCATGTGTGTCTCTTGTATGTCTCCATGTGTCTGTCTCTCCTGTGTGCCTTCACTGTGTCTCTCTTACATGTATATCTCCAGTGTGTGCCTCTGTGTCTCCTGCCTGTCTCCTGCGTATCTATCTTACAACACTCCTGGGTTAGACCCTCATCTGTCACACAAGTAGACTATTGTTTACCAGGACAAGTTACATTTGTCTAAACCTTCGCTAATGGATGTTAATGGATTCTGTTTGTTGGGGAAAAAATGTCAGATAATAGTTGCCACTATTTTATCAGTCAGCGTATATAATGATTGTATCTTGTTGCCCCCAGTGTGTATGTTCTTATGCATAAAGTCGTGCCCTGCTGGAAGAAATTCAAGAATGAAACAGTATTCTATGTAAATGATCTTTAGATGAATGCATCATATTTCTGCAAGCTTTCGCAATGTTTTCTCAAACAACATCTGACCTGTGTCTTTATAGTGCTGGGTTATCACAACTCCATGAATAATTATAATAAAATTCACATAAAAGGTTTTATATTGCTCAAATCCAATATTGCTCTGGGGTCCACTGTATTTATGTTTTCTGTTCTTTGAGCTTCCTTTGGAAAGTTCTCAGTTCTCAGTTCGCCAGTTTTTTGTATCTAACTTGTCATTGGGAACAATTGTTCTGTAGTGTATTATTGATGCATCTGATTGTATAAATGAAATTAGAACTTGTCAGATTAATTATCGAAGTATGCAGTTTATCCAATTCAAATGTTTTTCTTTTCCAAAATATATGCCAAATTTCTTTTCTAAATGTCTGTATCTCCCAGCCATGGTGTTGGCCCCTGACTTTGAGAAATCCACTAGTTGAATATCACGTCAAGACGATCTATATCCAAGTATTACAGTGTCTGGCTGCCCAGAAAATATATATCTGTACCATCTTGCCACAGTATAATCCCCAGATATAGTACATATCTACAATACCAAGCCTAATTATCTGCTAGAATGAAAGGTTGACCAGTCAGTTGGCCAGTCAGTTGACCAACATTATCGAATGTTTATGGTTCAGCTCGAGATTGGCCTATATTATGGGTTCCACTGGTCAATGGTAATTGAATTCATTGACATTGTGCAAGTGAGTTCTGTGAGTTGTTTGTATGAGTCAAGATTGCTTGTCGACTGGTCCTGTGAAAATTGTACATTGTCAAGTATCCTTTTAAAAAGAAAATGTATTGTATCTAATGTCGATTTCGTGAGGGAATCCTGCTTGTTGGCATTTACATGAAATGAAGCAAAGGATTCCCTTTTTGCATAGAAATAATAACTTTGTTTGAAGTATGATTCGTCCTATTTATCAAACCAAATTTATATCATCAAACCAATATAAAATATTCTCAGTGGGAAGAAAAAAACGTATTTACAGTAACTTTTTCAATCTGAGACCAATATTCCTGACATGCTTCTCAAAGCAATAATCAGTGTACTAAGTAAGCCTATTGAGATTTCTTCCAGCCGGTAACACTTGGCAGATTGGTGTTTTGTGGAAGTTCTTGTATTGATGATGGCGAAGTGCGAGACTTTGTGCTTCATTCCACTCATTCACGCTTCTATTGATTCCTGATGCGATCCGGACAGTTTGAAGTGTACGTCTATTTCTCTCTAGGAGCTGTCAATTCCCTGCAAATTTCCTCTCTCTTTCTGCACAATTGGCCGTCTATTTCTATCAGATGATGTACATACAGGGCTTCAGTCTCCAGTTAGTAGGTCCTCGTCGACACAGATCCTCGCTGTCCTCAGAGTTAACACTGAAGTGTGCCCAAGATGTGTTTTAACACCATATCCCTCACATTGATCGGTGCTAAACCTATAGATATCCTTAGTTCTTACCAATATCGAGTCTTATTATCACAGCAAGAAATTTGTAGAGAGAATGAATGAATTGGTGCTTTACATCGCAGTTCACTTTAGAGGGAAGAAGTAAGGTTATGTACCAGGTGGCTGGTTTTTTTTAAGATCTTGACAATTATTGATGGATATTTAAAGTTTTAGCTGTTTCTGTAGGAGCAGAAGCATCAAATCTAGAACATCCTGAGTTATCTGGTCTGAGAGCTAATTGGATGGAGTGTGCCACTTGGGCCGATAAGATGGTCACAATAAATAGTGGTAGGAATCTCTCCCCACTTTGGAGGTCAGTGACCTAGGAGGGGGAGGTATATTTAGCCATTGGCGCTGTGTCGGCTTTGGAGGGGGTGGTATATTTAGCCATTGGCGCTGTGTCGGCTATGGATGTGTGTGAGTGAGTGAGGGGGTTGCTCATTCATCCTTCCTCATTTTATGCTATTTCTGTGGATTGTCGAGAATGTGTAAATGATTCTAGGTTGGTATGGAAACGACAAAAACAAGTTCGTCATGGCCATTTCTGTCTCGAAGCGTCATCACTGAGAAAGTTTCCATATATGTTATTTCAGCCTCTCTGCAAGTGTGACTAATATATCAAATGAAGTTTCTAGTCTGAAGTTGTATTTGTAATGAATGACCTAGTAATCATGGAAAGATGACAATATCATAACATATCTTCATCTAATGGTATCTTAATTTTTAATGGCAATAACATTACCTTCATCATCTTGTGCTAATCTTAATATTTGAATTCACAAGAATACCATACTAGAACTTGGATTAAAGTTAATAAAAGTTAGTCTCTGGACAATAACAGTTTTAGTTTGAATTTGTTTTGCAACTTTTACAGTGAAGATAATGTTTCACAGAGTTAACTATTCAAGTTGGACACTTCAACCAGATCGAGTTAGTTCAGCATTCATAGCTAGGCTTAACCATCAACAATTGGGATAACAAACATATTGAGAGAACTATTAGACATTGTTTAGTTTCCACCCCAAGATATTGACCAATCTGAGTCACATGGCAAAGATACATTATCGATGTCCGACTCCTTCGCAATCATTTATTCCCTCGCGTCACATTGAGTCATTTTTGCCACCGATATTAATTCTGACTGCAATCCAGGCCGATATTGATTGTACCTCTGTGTATGAATACTGCAGCCTCCCACACGAGAATATTAGGCCGGCGTGTAAACACTGCGATAAGGATCGTAGCAGATTAGCGGACCGCGAGGGTAATACAAACTCTTTTCTCTGGATTTACAACCATTCCACTCTCACTATGAGCACCCCCCATGGATGGACGTAGTTTGCAATACAGGTAATGTAAATTACGTTAATATTTCATGTTCTTATAAATACATGTCTTCTTTAGAAAACAGACTCGTCGTTTGAATGTGAGTGAGAATAATGTGTGAAATTTGGCTTCTTAAATTTGAATTTGCCTTCCGCTTCTTGCCAGCCTTAAGGATATGTTCCTGTCAGAGGTAGACCGTGTTTACTGTACAGGTAAAGTACTTCTCGTGTATCTTCCACTTCCTCGTAAATGTTTGCGGTACATGGACGGAGGGAGCAATCATTGTTCTAAACGTGAGGTCGGTATCGAGGGGGGTCATGTCGCCCAGCCATGGTGTCACGTGCCTGCTGAACGTGCAGCGTACCTTTCCCGTGTACCTGCAGAGCTCGTCAGGCATTGTTTGCCCACCTGATGCAGGTAGTCGTCAGGTATAGCCGCGACCAGCCAGACAGACCTCCTTCCCGCATGTTCGCTATTTAGCCTGTAAACACTGGAAACTGTCCAGGCTATTGAGAAGTCGGGACTCCACTGATGCATCGGCTGAGAGGTTACAGACCAGCGACTTTGCGCCGAAGTCTAAATACCTGCTTCAGTTAACAGCCACAATACTTACTAGATACGTTCACCGTGAGATACCAACAGCAATTACCTGGAGGGCGGAGAATATTGTTTGCCAAGTAGACAAAAAAAATGCTTGTGTGTGCAAGCTATGTGAAATGAAATAGCCCTGTGTATATCTACATACAGAATAGAAGGATGTGTATTTCTGTCGTAGGTTTGACAGCTTGCTTGCTGATGGTGAATAGCGACACTGGCAAGCAATGTATGGAATCTATTATCACATGCAGAGATGATTCAGAGATGAACTGAGTTTCAGTTGGGTGTTTATGATTTAGTATCTGGATGTGGGTCATTGTAGAAGTTCGAGATGTAAGTATTAAACATATTGTTAATTACTCCAGTTTCATAACTTGTATGATTAGTCTGCGTTGTTAAAATCATATTAAACAATATGCAGCAGCTAGTTTTATTGGTGTTAGAAAGATGGGGCTAACCTCTGTATTATGACATGTCAAGTTATCCTTTAACCTTATACCTGCTGCAAGCAATTTGAGATGCCCTATGACTACAAAGCAGGGGGAAAGCCTATTAACACTGACAGTAGGACACGTACAATACAGGTGTATCCTTCATTGTCACCACAAACATGTATTTTCTAATAACATGTTTGTAGGAGATGAAAAAGTGTCCTTTCCCCAGTTCATAGATTTAGAAATGAAACACGTTCCTTGTCTATTCATAAATATAGAAGTTTGATTCATCAGTGGAAATCCTAGCTCTCATAATAGTTCCAGTTATGTCGATCTCTCTCGTTGAGCAAACTGCCGGCTCGGTGAATGGAAACTCCCCAAGTATTCGAGCTGCAGTGTATACCCAAAAGTGGAATTTCCTATCTGATAAGTGTTGACTTCATCAGGCTCTGGCACTTATAAAAACCGTTAACATTATTTGAATCGTCTGACTGGGAACAGCAGTGTGTGGTATACAGCCTACAGTGCATAGGAAACTGAACATGTGGATACCTAGACTTTTGAGCACGCCGACCACAGCATTGGTGAGGGAATATGTTAGTCTTCTTCTTTATCTTGTTCTGTATTGTATTCACAATATTGTATTTAATCCAGTTAACAAATTAAATACTTGATCTGTACTGTTGTGCGGTCTCTTTTAATTAACACGATAACATTATATTTACTTTATAAATAACAAGCACTGATTTATATGGCATTTATTGTTGCCTCAGGTTAGAGAAAAGTTAAGGATGAACAGAAATTTAACATTAACTTTGACAAACAATGGGTAATATTATGGTATAATGAAAATGCAGGAAAGTACTCCATTCACTTTATGTTATGAAAAAAAATCCATGTTGCTGTCAACTTCCATAATTCAATAAATTTATCATTCCCAATAAAATGCTAAACCGCCATTAATCAATAAATGCTGCATTTTCTCTTGGGATTCTTATAACCTGTTGCTAGGATACAAATGTGGCGATCTCTGGTTGAAACTTAAACCATAAGATGATGTGATTGGCTGAAATATTCAGTTGTAGAAGCTCTGGATCCAGTCAATGTAGCCGACGTCGATGAAGCCAGTGCACCGTACCTGCAGTGCCTTCCTACACACCAATCTTCGTATAATTGCACCTTTGGCAATTGCCACCAACCAAATATTTTCCCTTTGTGAGTTTATGACATGCAAAGTGAATAAATATGCTTGTCTGTGGTCAATTGGCGGACTTTGTAATTGCTTAATTAGCACTGTAATTAGAAATCATGTGTAAATTACCCACGTGAAACTGAGAGGTATGTGCAATTCTAGACAGACACAACGGACGGAGATGTTGTAAACGATCTTGTGGTTACGTTCTCGTGGTACTCCATCAGTTGTTTGTGTGCATGCTGTAGGACAATTGTGTAACATTCTACATGTTCTATGCATGAATGATTTCCCAGCCAAATGACTCATAAGTGCTTTCAGTTGTTGAGTCAGCTTGATTTCTATGTTCAAGGCTATTTGTATGGGTTCCAGTTATTATGCTATGATTTATCAGCTTTTATAGAATATAATCAAAGATGGATGGCTTGTAGCAGTTTGTCAATGGCTTTTCAACAATATAAAATAGGAATTTGAACCAATATGATTCTTGAGAGTCCATTCTTTTTCATTTATAACTATAGTGAAATATATCCAAGAATAATAAGCAAGTTTAAGTCCACAAATAATTTATTTATTTTACATTTTGCAATGGTTTTGGCATTATAAGTTTTGTGTAAAACACAGGTGCTTCTATTCAGACTGACCATATGAACTGCCATGACAGCAGATGTCTGTATTAGTATACTGAGTTGGGGCTGGTCATTCCGGAGGTGTAATTCAATAGTGCATGTGCATTAGAGAGAACTGCCAGGTGTAAAATCGGGAGAAAAGCATGTCTGGTAAACATCTTACTTTTGCCAGTATTTAAACCTGGATATAGAGTATACTGCTGCACTTGAGTAAACTTGAACTCTTCATGCACTAGAGTTTGGACAGATTGTTTAAGAAAGATAGTAACAAAAGTTTCTCTGCTTATGGAAAGTGCTGGTGAAGAGGTGTTCTTGACCAGATAATGGAAATGTTGGTATTTCAATACTGAAAAATTTGAAACATTGAATTACAATGCCCACAGTATACCAACCCTGATTACCACATGTGACTATTGTTAGAGTCGATGGCCTGGAAATCTCCATATAATTGGTACTAAATGTATTCAATTATGACATAGTCTGTTTGATGATTAGTACAAGTTTAGAAACATCTGTTGTCTATTTGATGATTAGTATAAGTTTAGAACCATCTGTTTCCAATATGGATGGAGTTCTACTGTTAAATGCCCATCACTGAAAGGATTTGTTGGAATTCAAGGAGTTAATGCACAGCATATCTCTAAATCTGTTATGTTGATGCTTTAAGGCAGTAATTAATACTAGTATACCATGCTTTTGTTTTAAAATTTAAATTTAATAGTCCTAATAGTGATACAAATAACAAAAGACATTAATTTCTACTAGTCCTTGGGATACCTTTAGTGTTTGGAGAAATGGCGCAGGCTAGCGGACTAGTGTTCATTTTGATCGCTGCCAGTGGTGTGTTCATGTTTTATTTTCTGTACATCGTTAAATTTACAAGTCCTGCTATTTATTCTACTGGACACCTTACTCTACATGTGCTGAAGACTTACTCCGTGCTGAAGACTTACTCTACATGTGCTGAAGACTTACTCCGTGCTGAAGACTTACTCTACATGTGCTGAAGACTTACTCTACATGTGCTGAAGACTTACTCTTAATGATATTAAAATTATTATATTTTGTTTGTAGTTTCTACAGTTATGGCTTCTTCCATTATGGCTTGTTTGTTTGGTATTAATTATGTTTTCCTTCTATTCCAGCAAAGTGTTGGGCCACAGACTCTAAGTCTGTCCCAGATGTTCGACATGGAGAAGCCCGGCTTTGATAGCCATATACGATTCATTGATGAAACTGATGTAAGTATATTAACATCTGTAAGGTATCTAGTGTAGTCTGTCAAATATGTGGGAGGCAATTTATTTGATATTTTCCATAATGTATTGGATAATTAAATAATTCATCATTGCGTATGGGTGAAAGAGTCCTGCTGTGATGTGATACAATAACTCACTCACTCACGTTAATTTATTTTTTGTTTTGCACATTTTTATATTTTATTGTTTTAAGATTATTTGTTTATTCAAAAAGAAAAGTATTACTTTTTGGAGAGAAAATATTCATTAAAAAATTGCCTCAAATGTATTTGACATCTTTTTTTTTATATATATATTTTTTCGTGAATCAATCATCCCTTCTGGCTAATAACATATTCCACTACCTCACCTCGATGGCATTTCCACGGAGGTAAGGATGAGTGTCTTATAATGCTGGAACTCTGTAACCTTCTCCCTGCTGTGAGCGAGCATGGATGCCCAGCCGATCAGGGAGAAGGTTAGGTTCTTGGAGTCTGTCCAGACTGAGTGGCTGCATGGTAACACTCGTAGTAACCTCGTAGTAACACTCACAGTAACACTCACAGTAACATTGCCTGGGTTGACCTCATGGTGGTGCACAGACTGAAAGGTCATGAGAGGTCATGAGAATGTTGCACAAGTAGACTACTTACGGGTATATAGTATTTATTCGTAGAATACTGTGAAATCATGTGAACAGTATTTTTTGGTGCCCGACTGAAAAATAGTGATCATAGTTGTACATGTTATGTTATATATTCTTTCATCATATTCGTTCTTCACATTTCAAATCCTCTATTTACAAAATTCAGTTTTAAATTGATGAATGCTCATTATAGCAATCATAGATTAAATTTGAATACATACCGAGATTTGGTTCCATTTTTAAGCCCATGCACTGTTTCAAATTTAAGCTCTGGGCTTAAATTCAGATAAAATCTTTGTTCGAGGATAGGGGTAAAATTTGAATTTAAGCCCTGGGCTTAAATTCGAGAAGTCCCGGTACTATGATATTTTGTATGGATAGTATTTTAATAAAACAAGTTTGTGTTGGAATTTTGATATCAATTGAAAGTGCACTTACCTTCAGTGCAAACATTTTAATATGAGTTTGTTTTGAATTTTTAAATATCAACTGAACTTGCACCTGGGCTCAGTGCTAGGATGCTCATTAATCGTGTTTTAGCATCGTGGAAGAATTCCTTATCATAAGTTGACACATGTTGCTCTCATCATAGTATAACCTTACTATAATCTGTCTGCAGGCCCTGATATTCCAAGATGGCAACCTGTTATCGGGATCACTGGAGGCCCTTATCCAGCATCTGGTGCCTACGGGAGATTACTACCCCGATGTGAGTAGCCCACTTCCTGTCGAACACGCGTAGATACACACGTGTAGGTACATACATACACGTAGATATACATCACGGCCTTTAGAACCGCTCTGAGTAGGCCATTGTAAACTGGTGTATACGCAGAGACTGGGATATACAGGCACTGATGTATCGTTGATGCGTTGATGTACCGTTGATGCGCTGACCAGTGTAAATACACGATACCAATGCCATCGGCCTCATCCAGATGGCATATATTGCAGATATATAGGTGTGTCCATCACATCCTTGGCATCTAAGTGAATAAGGTGTTGTCAGTACAGGTGGGTTTTGTCCTGAGTTTGTATCGCCTTTAGAGATGGGTACAGAGTAACGGAGTGCACCATACTGCCACACATACCAACATGTACGAAATGTAGAAGTAAACCTTCCTGTTTTATAGAGCATAGAGAGGATTAAATAGAATGTGTCCATTTAGTACAGGTTATTTCTATTTCGATACTTACTTCTAAAACACACTCAAAGAGTCCCCACAATTCCCCAAGACATAGCTATGTATTCAAATTTCCTTGTATACATGTACAGTGTCCCCTCCATATAACGCTGAATTTGGGGTCCATGACATACCCCCAGCCTTATAGTACCAGCTTTATGCTTTATATAATAGTGCAGGTAAATAACAAAAAATTAAAATGGGATCCACATCTGTATCATCATTGTGTCATATATTCAATGAAAATGATATTTTACTACCATATGCATTAAATTATATACTGTATTGTATTTGATATATTGATAAATTATATTTCCTTACCATTAATATTAAATCATATATTTGAACTACGGTAAGTTATGTTTTACTACCATAAACATCATATCATATTCTAAATAGTATGTTATGCTACATAAGCTAAACATTTAAATTCCGTCTAAAACAATATACGGTATAATAATACAAGGAGTATGTTATGCTACATAAGCTAAACATTTAATTCTCGTCTAAAACAATGTACAGTATAATAATACAAGGATCCAATGTTACTGTATTTTCCAGCCAAGGCTTTTCCAGAATATATTTCACATTACAGTTGTGTGTAGTCATTGTTATATTGACCTGGGGTCATCTGGGTCATTGTTTATGTCCAGTCACACCTGGCTAGCCTATTAAACTGTAAAATTAATATTTCATGGTAACAGCTGTCTTTGTTTCATTTTATGCAGGAATGTTAGTCTTCTTTCTAGTTCACTTCAAGGGATTGTTTTATTTCGAATTTCAACAAAATGTTCAATTGGCAGAAAATTCTCTTAAACTATGGCGATGTTTACCACGTGCGAATTTCTTTACACAAAAACTGCCTGTTTCGTTTTGGGTTGAGGAATTGTAGGTAGAGTGACTTTTAACTTCCACCTGGTCTATAAACAACCTGGATAGATGCCAAGATTTGAAGCTCAGAATTCAAGCTGTCATTGCTTGGAAAAACAAGTTCCTTCAGCCCGATTCAGCAGAACACTTAGATTGTGAATGAACATCACGTAATAAATTTTCATGATGTGGATGTATCGTGGGAACATAAATAGTGGAACCATATACTCGATAGTCACCTTCTATATGCCTAAACAATTACCACAATTAAATTTGATGATTTTTGTTTTCCAATTTTCGCACAGATGTAATTGGAATGCAACACTAAGCTTCTATATCACAATTCTATCTCACAACGATAGATCCTCACTATTGCAAGCCATGGATTATTTTAACCTTTTCTATTGTAAGACATGAACACCGACATCTTCAATAGTAAATACTTCTGAACACATGACTATACAGTGTCCCCTCTATATAAGGCTGTATTTGGGGTCCATGACATACCCCCAGCCTTATAGTACCAGCCTTATA
>JAUTBQ010166588.1:0-12148 GCA_032361185.1 Lepetodrilus ovalis | reverse complement strand
CATCTATTGTAGTTATTCCAACCACCACCCTCCCTCCAGGATACATTAATTGCAATTATTCCTCCCCCACCCCCAGAAACTTTGTAAATAAAATATTGAGATAATTTATGTGCCATCTTAATTTTTCTAAATAATGAGAGATTTAAAAAATATTAACCTTCTCCCTGCTGCAGGCAACCGAGATGCACAAAAGGGCTGTGTTGGTGCATAATCAAGAAGGGAGAATTTACTAAAACCAATTTTAGTTTTCGTGAATACAAAGAGAGAATGATAAATAAATATTTACAAGGCATTCTCGAAGTGCTGATTACAGATCTTTGACTACATTATACATTTTGGCAATAGGGTACGTAGTATGTAAACAAGATTAAGATCGATTGTCAACGCGATATGGAAATGTCAAACCTTTGTTATGAAAATTTGGCTCAATAAATACTAAATGGAATACAGTCGGTCAAGCATGCAAATTGTATAATATGAAGCGATATTAATAATTAATATCTGAAGCACAAGGCGCATCTTTTATGGATACCAGCACGCTGAAACTGTTGATATATGACAAATGCCCACATAGCATGAAGCCAGTCTTTGATCCACGCCGGTTTATTCTGATATATGGTAAATAAAGCTAATTTATTAAATTTAACCATTATGCAAAACTGGTTGTAAGGTTTAAAGCTATTGGACGTGGATGAAGCTGTTTTTGTGATGTAGGACTAGGTACATGATACAGTGTGGTAATAAAAGGTAACACATGCTGAGGCTAATTGGTACAATGTGTTTTATAAATAATTAATTGTGTGTTAATACTGGTGGGATATTACTAAAGCGGACAATGATAATTTAGACTGGTATGTAGATTATCAAATTGAATCAAATTTATATCGGGTTTTACAGTAAAACCTGCATACCATTTACATTAATGAATGTCAAATAGTAGTTATTTTTGTGTAGTTTCAATAGCAATGGAAACTTACCTATACAACTTACTAGCCCAAATAGTGATACAAATAACAAATGTTTACAAAAAACATGGATTTCTACTAGCCCTTAGGATACCTTTAGCATTGTGATAAATGGCCCGGGCTAGCGGGATAGTGTTAATTTCCATCCCTGGTTTGATATCTCAGCAGTCCTTAATGTCTTTATTTCTGTTCATAGATTAAGTCAATTAACTGCACAAATGTATATTATTTTTATAAAGAAATACATGTAAAAATATTGGACTATTTTAAGTGGATATATTAAAGAACGCCATAAAATGTTGAGTTTTTGTTCAAACCAAAGAAGTTTGAGCATTTATAGAGCTGATTGATTAGAGAAATCATGTTGTTAATTTACCACTGATTGCAAGTACTTCTGGCCATTACTTGAAGTGCTTTGTTGCCACCAAGGCTGTTCTCTGAAGGCCATTTGCTTATGTCAGGCTTTAGACAAATCAAGTCCGGAACTTTAAGGGTTTCCGCCAGTCTGAGGCATGTCCGATTGGAAGTACGTAGTCCAATGGCTCTCGGTGGCCCTGGAAGATGCCGTGTAGTAATTATTGTAGGCTAGCTCGTGTCTTGAGAATGGTACGCTCTGCTATAATGAAATCTATGTGAACTAGGGTCTGCCGTATACGAGGAAGAGGCTGTTGTAATTATTGTAGGATAGCTTTTGTCTTGCTAATGGTACGCTCAGCTATAATGAAATCTATGTTGGCATAGGGTCTACCGTATACAAGAAAGAGGTTATAATTATTACAAGCTAGTTCTTGTTTGGTTAATGTAAATTCCCAACCATAATGAACTCCATTATGGTTGGATATAGTTTATATGAGGAAGGCGTTGCAAGTATTGAAGACTTGCTCTCATCTTGTTAATGTTATGTTCATGATAATGACCTCTAAGAAGATGACAGCTAGCCTACGTTAATTACTACATTTTCCTCCAAAATGAACTCGTATGTTAAACATTGTGGGAATGGGCTTATATGAGGAAGACTACTCTAAAATATTATAAATAACAAACTTTCAATGAGTGATAATAATTATACTTTTATGCAATAGTTCATGCAATATTTGTTAGAATGTATATACCCCAACTTAACCACCACTACTATCACCAGTTTGTTCCAAGTTATCACCAGCCCCTGAGGCCATGCGATCTGGCCAAGATCTACTTAGTGGTTGTGGCAGGTACAGGGAGATTTGTGTCCATCACTGGACATGGGTTGCGTAAATCTGATCAGTGTCTACTCCATACCGGTCCTTCCTCCCAATCCTCCCTCATGCTCCATCTGTTCGACCCAGTCCTATTCTTGTACCCCCTATCTGTGTCACTTCCCTGTCCCCTTGTTGTGTCCCCTATCCTATCCTATGTCTTCTTTCCCTCCTCCCTGTGGCCTTTAACTCCTCCCCGTGGCCTGTCCTCCTCTCCTTGTATCCCCTATACTACCCATGTCATGTATCCCTATTTCTGTCCCCCACACCTAAGGTAAAACTCTATGGTATAATGGCCATGAATTACATACCATGATCACTGCCAGTAGAGTGCACCACCCGTTCTACTTCCCTGAGTTCATCCCCCTTTCTCCTTTCCCTTTCCCACCCTTCACACCCATCTCGCCCCCCTCTTTGTGTACCCTCACCCCCATGTCCTCCACTCGAGGTGTGTGACACAGGTAGACTTGGGCCTGACGGACAGGTTGCGTTGATCATTGATCGGTCAGTGTCGGTCACCGTTCATAGAGTGCCCTACACTCCATATCGCCAGTATCTAAACAGCCCCACTCGTCCCTGACAGAAATTGCTCTATTCAGGGGCATGTTCTGACTGTCAAGCCTTCAACCGGCCTTCTTTACTTGACCAATGACCCTTGCTGCTTGCCTACGGAGAGCGAAATTGCCGGGGCCTTTGTTGCCACCTTGTTGTTTCTGAGGGCTCTGCCAATTTGTCCTTGGTATTGGAGTGGAGTTTTAAGAGCCAGTTTGTCCGTTTCTCTGAATGATTTTGTCAAAATGTCAATGTCACTTCAGTGAAAGTGATTAATTAGATCTCTCCATGGAAAGTGGTACTTAAACTGTCTAATTTGTCTGCCGGCCTGGGAACTAGGGAGAGTGGACCATGCTCTGACATACTCTACCTGATTTTCTTAATAACAGCCAGGGAACCAATGAAAAGAAAAATGAGAAATGCCATAATATTAATTAATATGTGATATATTTTTGTGTTCCATGCTGGTAGCCATTACTATTGTGTTATAATGTGCCAGGGCCATTAAATGAAATGGATCCTTCAAAGAAAGGAATAAATATTAGAAAAGTTAATATGAAAGAAAAGGGAAAAAGTAATAGCGCAATATAAATTTGTATGTTTTATTTATTTTCAGGAGTGTGATCAAGTGCATATAGACGATGTCTCTTCTGATGACAATGGACAAGACCTAAGGTGTGTATGTCTGTTTGTCTGTCTGTCTGTCTGTCTGTCTGTCTATCCATATACACTGTAGTACACTGGTCAACATCCTTAAAATATATCTCATACTTTTATTACTTTGCTTGAAGACCATTATTGTCAGATATATATCTATGGACATTGAACAATCGTTGTATTTGTTACTGGATCTATTTTATTACACATTTTATCAATTCTTGTAATTTGAGGAAAATTATTGTCTACTGAAAATGAAGATATTGAAAAATGTGTCCAATCTATTTTCAGTAGCAGAAAACAAGATAGATATTTTTTTTAATTTCATCCACTTGAGTGTGATATAAATTTAAGTACATTAAATATCTTTTATAGCCCAGTATTACTGAATTGTATTTATGTCTGTACATTCGTCTCGACAAACATCATCAGGTGCTACTTTGACAACTTTGGATATAATGCGGAATACGAATTATGTTCTGGATATTAATGAAAATATGTTTGCCAAGCTACTGGCTGGGCTGGGCGGTTGTTTGAAGGGTTGATGAAGGTAGTGCTAATTTAGGGAAGGAGATAATGATTTGTTTGTTTAATGTGAGGCACTCCCCTTGAACGGGCTGTTAATTTCTATCATGTCACGCCGAGTACAGCCCTCTGCTTTCTTGCCTATCTCACTACAGTCTGTTAATCAGTAAAATACAATATTATTCCTGGCAGACTGACAATATGAGACTTAACCTAGCACGAGCACCATCTCAAAATACATCCAGCCACAGTCGCAACAGAAAAAATTATTAAAGAAATACGTGTTCATTTGGATAAATCTCGCGAGACAAAAATAGGTCATCTTTGATTCCAATAAATCTGTTTTATGTTTAAAAATTCCCTGCATTATTTGTTGATATTTGAGGCATGCAAAGGTTAAAGCATCCCGCACAAAGCATGCAGTTATTGAATATGAGGATTTGTTCCACAGGAGATAGCCAGTCCCCAGCCATGCTATAATGCTAGATAATGCTAGATAATGCCAGGTAATGCTAGATAATGCATTAGGAAAGGTCACCGAGGTGTGATAACTGCAGATAGATTTTCCCAATGCTGTTGCCCGTCGTTCTCCGCTTACGTCGTTCCTTATCGTTGTCGTCATTTCTTGCATCTTTTTCCCACTTCAGCAATTACAACTTTGCCACCGATGGATTCCACGCGGCGGCTAGCAACGCAAACCTGTGCCTAGCAACGGGTGTCCGCGGTGGGGTGGACTGGATGAGGAAGCTCGCCTTCAGGTACCGCCGGATCAAGGAGATCTACAACAGCTACCGCAACAATGTCGGAGGTACAGACAATAACAAGAAATTCGTTTGAGATATAAATTTGTAGCTGAAATGTTAATAATAATGTAAATAAACAAATTAATCAGGCATGGCAATTTTACATAGATCTTGGAAATCGGCTGATTTTTATTTCTATTTTTGTCCTGGATGTGGCCTGCAGCCACCCAGACAACAGGCTTGTTTTCTGCTGAAATCATAATTATTGCCAGGCCTAAATAAATACATAAAATAAATAATTAAATATCTAACCGAAAATAGTAAATTAAAAATGTGAATGCTATTTTAAATGTAAAATCTTCGAATCAATCCGTTTCCTTAACATTCTTCTGGATAAACTTTTGACACCAAAATATAAATTTATCGTATTCAGCTATTTCTGGTGAGAACTAATATATATCTTCATTGCAATGCTCGCAATTCTGTTCTTTCTTGCATTGCATCTAATCCGATAATTCCTTTTTGAAATTATGTGAAATTTGAAATTTTATGAAATTATCAACAACATTCTTCATTTATAACCCTCTTCATTTTTAAACAAATAGTTAAATAATTAATAACATTTTTCGTCGCAAATGGGTGAAAGATTCCCGCAGCGACGTTAAACTCCATATTCACTCACTCACTCACTCATTTGAAATAATGTGATGTCTGTATGCGTTGAGTACGTAACCATGTATATGGATGCTGTTCCAGGTTTGTTGGGTCCTCAGAAGCGAGATCAATGGCTACAACTACGACAAGAGATCGAGAGTCTCACGGACAACTGGCTTACATTGGCTCTCAAGTCACTGTCCATCATCAGTGCAAGGTACAAATTGTTTGAAATGGTATCTACGACATTTTTTGGGGTGGGGGTTCTTGAAATTGTTGTTGACAGGCAGACATGAAAATGAGGAAGCAAAACTTTATTGTAATTCAATACAATTGGAATATATCATGAACAAGAAAGTCACATTTCCTTGGTGTTTGTTTTTTTTTTTTTTTTTTTTTAGTAAAACAAACTAGAATAATTTAAATTGCACTGCTAGCCTCATTGAATTTAGAAATTATTTATGAGAAATAAGTAAAATAAGTACTAGTGGGGGAAAACAGGTAATATTTCTTGTGGAAATTATGATATCAATACCAAATTACTTGAACCACTATTTTACAAACCAATTTAATAATCTAAGCATCTATCATTCCATCTCAATATTTAGCCTCTTCACAGGGATAATAGTTATCATCAATGATAGTATGACTGCCACCAATATGGAGAATGTTAACTGACTTCTTTCTAAAAAAAATACATAGTGCTATGCATTTGAACATTGTACATTTGAACATCATAAAAATCATGAAATGTACGAATGGATTTCAATGATTTTGCTGTCAGTCTCTATGCTAGTCTCTTTTATACTCCCCAGGGAGTTGAGAAGGAACACTGAGTGTATACTGATCCATTAACCTGGTATAATAATGTAGCTCTGTGTGGATGTAGCGCATTATGAGTGGCATTATTGTTCTTATTGTTGTGAATATTGATGCCATTTTTGCAGGAATAACTGCGTGAATGTCCTGGTCACTACGACCCAGCTTGTCCCGGCCCTAGCCAAGGTTCTGCTGTACGGTCTGGGAGGAGTGTTCAACATTGAAAATGTCTACAGTGCAACAAAAATAGGTACAGTATATACATACGTATTGGAGAAAGCCAGAGTATCTGTCAGTTACTGGGAGAAAGGTTCCTCACAAAATATCTGACAGTCCATTTTTGTTGAGTATATAGACCTTTCAGTATCTTTATTCAGTATGATATTTCCACCCAGGAATTAATTCTGTAAGGATGTAAATACAGTAGAAGGCTTCTCTCCCTCCTCCAAGCTGGTGATAGTTTAAACTTGGTTGTTGTTTTTTTACGCTATGTTATTTGTCTTGTATTGGCCAACTTGGTCAATGCATTTTCACTCACGCTGTCTGCACGCTTCCATGTTTCTCAGAAGTCCTGTATCCCGAATGGTTACCGTTATTCCCCGAATATTCTCGATCACACATGACACAGTACACAGCTGGTGTAGTCAGTCATTGTTCTATAGGGCATCTCCAGTTGCCTTCAGTTGGACAAAGGTTAATTTTTTAGATAATGAAGTAATGATTCAAGGATCGTGGATACAGCTTAATTGAAAGGTAATGGAACACTATATGATTGTCAAAGTAATATACTGTGGTATTTGGTGTTTCAGGTAAAGAAAGCTGCTTTGAGAGGATAATCTCGCGGTTCGGCAGGAAGTGCACTTATGTCGTCGTCGGCGACGGGAGAGACGAGGAATCGGCTGCCAAGCAGGTAGTTAGTACTGCATCGGTTTGTTAAGACCTTTTAGGCTTAGACTTATTATTGTTATTAAATACTGTTAAGATGAAAATATATATTGGATTTTTTTCTTTTCATATTGAAGTCATAATAACCAGACAGAAGCACACTTTTCTAGTTCAATACTTACTTTTAAATAGTTTTCGCAATACCCCAGATATAGCCATCAATGCAGACTTACTTTTTTACTTACAGGGATTTATTTTAATTTTCTTATTTTATTGAAGTCCATTCTCTCAATTGCAGCTGCCACCCTTGGCTGTAGAAATAGAAAATAAGGGGAAATTAATCTTCTCCTTGAGATGGGTAAGGGTAAAATCTCTAGCTCTTTTACCACAACAGTATTTCTATTTTCTAGATGAACTGGCCCTTCTGGAGGATATCCAACCATTCCGATCTCGCAGCTCTCCACCACGCTCTGGATTTAAGCTACCTCTAGACTCTCCCAACTGCCATAGTCAGTATATAACATGTCATTTGATTGGTTATCTGAGATTACTGTCCAAAGACAAACGAAGCGCCACGAGGCGACGAATGAGTGGACACTCATCCCATTTATATACTCATGTTTGTGCAGTGATACGTGTGCACCCACAGACACTGATAAAGAGGCCAGGTCTTTTGGCAGAACATGTCTGTATAGAGAGAGAGAGGGGAGAGCATCATGCAGAAAATTGCCCATGTCTTCTTTGATGGACCTGCATCGACAACCTTAGGAGCACCTTGAAGGATGGTTCATCATGTAAATGGACCTGGATTGAAATCCTTTCCTTCTTAGGAGAACCTTGAAGAACAAGTCATCATGCTAAAGGATCAGGAATGAGAACCTCTTCATCCTCCTCATCCTCCTCATCCTCTTCAGAAGAAAGAGAATTGTCAGATCTTTGTTTTGGAAGATTTGAAATGAGATGTTTCTCTGTATCATCTTGGAAGAGTGAGGTCCAAGTCTTGTATGTAGGCTGATCCAAGGATCTCGAGGAAAGGCTTGAAAGGTTTCTCGTGGTCAAGGTGGAGAGAGAGAGATAGAGAGATGGTCCAGACTTGGTGCATTGAACGCAGGAACTGCCGTGATATCGATGTACGCCAGACAATCACGAGTGACTGATCTTAGGGAATCCGTGGCTACCTTCTTCAAAGGATCTGTTGATGGTTCTCGAGGACAATCAGACAAGTAGTTCATTGTCGTGAGAAGAACACTGTATTTATTTCTGAGTGTTTTAACAATCGGGATCAAAACTATGAAGAGATTGCACAAAATGACAGCATTATCTTACGTTCTGCTTATATTGGGCGGTTTATTGAGTGTACAGATGGAATCAGACCCTTGACAGTGCTATGACTTGCGTGTACCCAGACACCTATGTTTCTGTAGAATCCAGATATATGTTGGCTTCTGAACCAAAAATATTAACAAAGAACCTTATGCCTTAGGAAAATCATTCCCAGAGAATTTGTTGAAAGCCGAGATTTATTTTGGTGCTGATCTTGAGACTGTGACCTTGACCTTGTCCTTTTGTGTGCGTGTGTGCATGATGCATTACAATAACTCTGGCTTTTAGCAGATTATAGAGGTGTTGACCATTCAAGATGTCTGCCTCTCTCAGTGAGGTGTGACCGACCGAGTTCCGGCTTGGTATTTGTCCACATCTCGGCCGTTTGTGCGTGTATTAAATACTACTGTCTGGGCATGTCTCCACACCTCTTCTCTCTCACAGCCTCGCTGTCATAAGTTCGTTACGGTGTAGATGGCCATAGTGTTGAGTGTCGTGTTCTCGTTCCAATTTCAGAAACATGTTAAAATGTGTCCATTTCAACACCAATCCTAGCATTCCAATGAAATCTAATTTCCATCATCACAGTCGTCACCCAATTTTCTCTTATATTTCTGTACATCGCCCTGAATATTAGTGTTTGTACCAAGCTTTAGTATCCGTGTTCTGTTCCATTATATGTCCCCCACCCTTACCCCAGCCCAATGTACATGAACCGCGATCTTTGTGACGAGAGTTGAGGTTGGATGTCCGCAGACTTTGTTTATACATATACATATATATATTACCATTCAGAGACTTGGTGTGCTGTACATTACCATAAATCCTAGATCCAGTTTGGACAAAGCCATGTTGTGGTCAAAAGTTGCAAAACCCAAAATGGCGTCTTCTCTCTTGTGTAATTTTTGCTGATTCCAAGAAAGAAATTACTGTTGTCCTTGAAAAGTTGCACGAAATGTAACCAATCTTGATGAGAAAGTTTTTTTCATGCTCAAAATTAACAGAGTAGCATAATTTCACTTTAAGCTCAAAATGAACATAGCAATAGACTTTGATGACATAAAGCCATACACAAGAGGTGAAGGATGTTGCAGGCTAGCAAACTTTTGACTACAATAGCTTTGTGGAACTGGCCCCAGTTGGATTCATCAGACTGTCCATAACTCATGGACGATTCCTCCTCTGTGTGTATTCTTTTAATGATTCCCTAGGCTGTATCTCGGGATTCGTTTTGGAGAAGAAAACAATTAAATGTGGCAACCGTTTTGCGTACGGACTGACCTCAAAGAAGGTTGAGCAAAGTATACTTCATATCAAAACCTAATGTCTGTTATGTCATATTAATGTCAATTTGTGTATTCATGCAAGTCTTAACTTTACACCTCAGCTTTAACTTCTATAGAAAAATGCATCTAAGTCATTTTAAGATCGTTTCAAAGCAGTTCATGTTTAATGAATTGCATACAAGCTTTAAATGACACTGCTTAGCATATTCAAGAATGGAATAGAAACTTATCAAGGAAATGAAATTATTGATCAACACCACTTACATTCATATTATGAAAATGAGACAATTTTCCGTGATTTAAATGTTGTATCATTTTTTTTTTTTTATATTGAACATGTTATCGTTATGAATCTGTGGGTTGGTCATTGTGGGATATTGTATCTGATAAAACCTGGTTGATGATTTAACATCTACTTGCAAAGTAAAACTATAACGATGTTACTAATTTTTGAAAATGTGACTAACCCAGAGCAGGCCACTTAAGATGTTATATACAAATTGGCATAAACTGTTACATATTCTATTTATTCTGACTTTGCTACCGTCGTGTAGTAAGGGAATGTACAGCATAATATATACAAAACCATTGGACAGTTCAAAGTGTAAATGTGCAGTCAGTATTATGATTATCAGTGCACAATAGATATAATTAACGACTGAAGAAAACCATAATATTTCTCAATTGTTAGAATGATGACATCCGTAGGAACAAACCATACTAAGGATGAATTGCATCAATTTTTACAAAACCTATTTTCAGCAAGATTTTATCACGATACGCTAATTTTAAATTAGTTTTTTTTTTAATCAAGCGCATAATTGGAAAGTGCAATAGTAAAATAATAATAATCATAGATTGTTCATGTTCATTGTAATTTTACATCTGTTCACCCATTTCAGCATTGAAACACAAAAGTTTGTTCTGGTCCAGATTATAGCTTTGTTACTTTCATCGGCTCTCACTGTTATATATATGTAGTCAATATTAAGACCAAACTGAAGGCAAATATTTCAATGCAGTATTATCTGAACTGACACTAATAAAATTTTAATTGCTAGATGAGAATTATTGCTTGGATAAAATGTATGCATTGAAATATTAAATCTATTTTTGTTCACTTGTTTGTGAAACTGTCGCCATCTTCATTTTTTTTTTTAAATGGAGACAAAACCAAATTGATAATCGGGAAGAAAATACGAATATCTTTATTGGCATATGGGCTAACAAAGTAATTTGAACATTTTCACAAATGAGTGAGCAGCTAAAATTAACTAATATTCATGTAACCCTTCTGAGTTGACCACAATTTCCCCATTCTTTGGTGGAAACATTAACTTATGTGTTGGATAACTTGAAAGTTTTCAGAATTTACATATACCCTTGTTGACTTTCCGATCATGTGACCTGCCTTTGATAGATCACATGACCTGGCTATGACAGATCACATGACCTGGCTACGACAGATCACATGACCTGGAGATAGTTTCATGACATGTAGTCCCAGACTGCGATTGACAATCATTTGCAGGAAATGTGTAGTCACAGCGATTCCGTGTTTCTCTTCCGTGCCCTGTCCATGAACAGAGGAACACGTCATTGTCATTTGGTTTATTGTGATGTTTGAAATCCAGGGGCTGTCTTTTAACATAAATGGGTGCCATTTTCCACTTAGAAGAAGTATTGTATAAATAAAAGATATCAGGATATTCTGAATGCCTTGTGTTTTATGTTCCTTTGTTGTCAAAGTTATGAGATGTTCCATGTTCTGCATCCTCTAAACACAAACTCAGCAAATTGCAGTGGCAGAATGTTGCACTCGGAGCCAAAGGTACCAAGTTCAAATCCTGCCCAGTGGAGTGGCATCAATGTTAGCAGAAGTTACATTTCTGACGTGGTATTGATAGTATGTACTGTCTGTAGAGTGGTAATACAGATATAATCCTTGGTCTGTCAGTACCAGCTGGTGCTCGCAGGTTTACTGCAACATTCAACGCTAAGGATGTTACAGGTTTCATCATGCCCTAAACTGATAAGTCGTGATAATAGTGAAAGATTCTAGAAAGCGCCTCTTAAAAATAGTATATACCCATTCAGCCACACATGGAATATGGGGTTGTAGCTCATTTTGTTGATAAAACAAAAGATTAAGCTGTGACTCTGATTGGTTCAATTTGACCTTATTGAAATATTCATCTTGACATTGTTAAGGAAAAATAATTAAGTGACCTTATTTTCCCATGGAAAAATTGAGCATGCAAGGAAAGAAGGCATTTTGGTGATAGGATGAATGCATTTAAGATAATTTATGAATGCCTATAAATTTGATCTGGGCTTGGATGCCATTCATGTCCATGTGCAGTTAGTTTATAAGCCTATTCCTTCCAATGCAAAACTAACTACAGTGCCCCCTCGATATAAGGCTGCTCAATACAGAGCGGATTCGGATATAAGGCTGGGTCAGATGTGGACCCCATTTTTATTTTTTGTTATTTACCTGCACT
>JAUTBQ010166577.1:0-12149 GCA_032361185.1 Lepetodrilus ovalis | reverse complement strand
TTGGTCTAAATTTTTATCACCAATAATGAAAAAGTTTCCCTCTTTTTTTCCATCTTTATTAAATCCTTTAAAATTCAGATTTATCTTCTGGTTGGTCCAGTGCTTTCCTTCAATATCCTGTAGGGGCATAAGAAGGTTTCCTCTATCATCTATCTTTAGATCATGATTTTTGACCTCTTTCTCTTTGAGATAAGGGTGGTCATTGTTTGCTTCTTTTGCATTTTTAAACTCTTCTTTGGCTTCTATTGAGGCTCTCTCATGGTCAGTATCTTGCTCTTTTTGTCGTTCAAGTCTTTTGGTTTGATTGAGCAGTTTTTGATACTCTAAATCTTCTTTTGTTACTCCATTGGAAAACTCATACCCTATCGCTTTCCAATTCTCTTTGGTTCCTGTTTTATGATTTTGAATAAAACCTGCGGGAACCCCATCAGTATACCCCACATAAGCACCAGATTTTTTCCCTTGTTTGTCACCTATAACAGGTACTCTTTTTATTTTTCCATCCATGATAGGCTCATCTTTAAGTATCAGACCTTGTGCCTCTATGGCTTCTTTAAATGAACTACTTGCATCTTGCTCTGATGGTGCTGTTGCTGTGATTGCTTTTTGCTCCTGAGAGGCGATACTCCATTGTATGAAATTACTGATGGGTAAACCTCTTGGAGCATACCAAGATTTCTCTTTTTTGTCCCATTTTGCCCCTACTTTTTTGGCTTGGTCCTTCTCACTATAGGGAACAATTAAGTAGGTATTGGTTTCATAGATAGATTGTTTGGGTTTTATCTCTCCTTTCAGTTCTTTATCATGTTGAATGATCTTATTGTTGACTTTTTGCTCTTGGGCTAGACTATTCTCTTTTCTCTTTTGTTGATACTCTAGCTCTAGTTTATCATGCACATCGGTTAAGATGGATATCAACTCTTTAATCTCCTCTTGTACAGGTTCATCAATCTGTTGATGTAGAAGAATATCTTGGGTTTTTATAATGGAAAATTTTAACTGTTCGAGTTCTATGTTTTTGCTTAGTGTGGGGAGAGACCTCTCTAGTTGGTCCAGTTCTAACTCTTTATCAATCATTTGTGTTACGGCTCCTTCTATAATATTGGAGAATGGTTCTCTCTCTCCAACTGTTTCATGCTTCGTCTCAAAATCATCAATGACACCTTTTGAAATCTTTTCATACATTTTTGTATTGTTGTTAATCTCTTCTCTAAGTTCTCTTATTTCATTACTTAAATACTCAATTGCAGCGTCATCATCTGTTTGGTCCATTTTTTTAATTGTTTGTTCCAATTCAATATTTAATTGAGTCCACTCTCTTTGATTATCTAAGAGTTTATCCTTTTTCTCTTTCTCGGATGAAAAATTAATGAACTCATTGTTTGTAATCGGTTTATCTTTTTGCTCTTCAAGTTGCTGTTTCTCTTCTTGTAGTTTGGTTACAAACCCTACTATTTTAGTCGCATCACTACAGGCTTTGAAAATTTCACTTGGTTTATCTTCTAGGAGGGAGACCCAATTTTCAATATAGGCGTGATGTTGTGAGGGGTCAAAGTCTACCCCTATTTTAGAAGAGAGCATATAGGAGCCTATCTCTGCTCGTAGCTCCTCTTTGGCATAGCCCATTGAACCAAAGGGATTGTCTATATCTCGGTTTAATCTACTCTCATGACCTGTCCAGTGTCCCAATTCATGTAGGGCTGTTGAGTAGTAGTCCATTTCACTGTTAAACTGCTCTTTTAGAGGAAGTTGTATTTTATCTTTTGAGGAAGAGTAGAAGGCTTTACCTCCTGCTACATGGTTAATGTTTGCTTGGGAGTTTTTTAGCATCTTCTCTGCTGCTTCAATGGGTTTAAATTCAGTAATTACTTCTTTAATATTCAGGTCCTCTTTGAGTGGTCGCAGTCCATCAATTTGTGAGGCATTAAAAACTGTTGCGTAAAATACTTGGGGATTGGCAAGTCGTATGGTCTCTTTGATGGGTTGATTGTCTTTATCAAGAATTTTATTTCCCTCTTCATCAACTTTATCTATCTGTTTGGTAAATTTCCAATATTGAATGGCTGTACCTTTTTGACCTTTTCTCACTTGGGCATCAATAGATTGTGCTTGTTTAAAGGTCATCCAGCGTGGATCTCCATCCATGCCCATTCCTCTAATGGTTAGGTTTATAAAGTTGATTCCCTCATACTGTTTACCTGTAATAGGGTTAAAAGGAGCATTATCTCTAATTGTTGAACCACTCCATGGTTTTATCCAAGGAGCTGTACCATTCTCTAATGCCTCAATAATCTCTTCAGAAACTTTATTGACATAAGAGGCTGTTTTATCTGGTTGTCTTTTCATATTAGCGACTCTCCTCTACAGCTTCTCGTGCATCCTCTTCACTCAATGCTCTCTCTTCAAATGCTCCCAATTCTTCTGCCTCTTTGGCTGTGTAGGTTATGGGAATTGATGCAATTCTTTTTAAATGAATCTCTTTTAATAGTTTTTTTTGGATCTCGGTATCTACTTTTTTTAGTGGGTTGCTGTTTGCTGTTTGGACTACTTTATTATCTATTTTTTTCATATTTTTTAGTTCCTTTATTTCTGATTCTCTTATATATTTACCTTGGTATAGGCGATAGAAGTTATAGTTCAGTGTCACTTTTGTGGGAGCGTGTAGAGCCTTTTTATAAGCAATGAAAAAATCTTTGGGGAGTTGAATAGTTTGGTTGCCTTCATGCTCTTTTTCTAAAATACGTTTGGCTCCGAGATAGGTTCGTTGGTAATTTTTAGTGAGAGCCGATATGATAATTCCTTTTTTACGGCTTGCAGCATGGATAAATTTCCCATTCTCTAAAGAGACACCCACATGGGTTACAGGTATGCCTCTTGAAGGGTCTGTATTAAAAAAAAGAAGGTCTACTTTTTCTAGACTACCTCTAACCCACTCCCCTACTTTAGATTGTTCATTTGCAGTACGAGGTAGATGAATCCCAATTTTTTTAAAGATATATTGGGTATATCCAGAGCAGTCAAATCCTTCAGGAGTCTCCCCTCCCCATAGGTAATCTCCTCCCAGATATTTTTTTGCTAAAGTGCTTAGATCTTGTGCGTTGTCTGCAAAGGTAAGTAGAGATGTTATTGTTAATATAAGGAGTAGTCTTTTCATTTAATACTCCAAGGGTTCAAGAATGATATCTTTGGTGGTAAAAATATTAAACTTGTACCCTGCTCGAATTTCAAGGGTGGGGGCAATGTTCATGTTCTTCTGTATCATCTGTCGTGCGACCTGTCCCAATTCAGAGATTAATGCTCCTACCATTTTTTGTTGGTTACTTTCAATATATTGGTGTTGTTGTGTGGTGTCAGCTGTTGCAATCCCCCCTGTAATGGCTCCCATTAAAATGGCTGAACCAAATACCTTTAGGTAGTGGTTATTTACTTGGTCATTAAACCCTGCTGCACCCTCTTGATTGATTCCATTCATTGCTCCAATATTCAAACTTTGACCATCTGGGAATATAATTCGATTAAAAGCTATCAATACTCTGTTCTGTCCATATTCTACACTGGAAGAGTAGACTCCTATAAGTGTTGAGCCTTGTGGGATTAATAGGTGATTACCTGTTGCTGTATCAAAAACATTTTCACTTACTTGGGCTTTGATTGGACCAGGAAGGTCAGAGTTTATTTCGGTAATCAATACAGAGGGGATAAGGGTTCCTGTTTTCATCTCATAGGGTGAGCGTGGTTTCATCTTTTTTGTATGAAGATAGTTCTCTTCTTGCTGTTGGTTTTTTAAAAAATTCTCATTTTGATTAAGCTGTTTATCACTACCCTCTCCTTTTATACCTCCATAGGCTTTAGCAATTTGACTGTATATATCGGTTGGGCTTGGAGGCATACTGTTTGGCATGGGGTTTACTCCTTTCTCTCTATTCATTGCTGCGTGAGAAAAACTTTTGATGGCAACTTTTGTAGGAGCTGAAAGAGCTGTTTTATGAAGTTCCCTTTTGTACTTCTCTAGAGCCAATTTCTCTTCGAGTAGCCTCTTTTTTAACATTGCATCACTGTCGAGTTTATTGAGAGGTTCTGGTTCTTTTGTGAGGGTTAAGCTTTTGGCTGTTGTTTTATTTTCCTCCTCATTCTTCTCCTGCTCTACTCTTTCTGGTGTTGTCATGGATCTTGATTGGTAGAGCTTGGAGATGAAGTCATTGGCTAAAAGCTCTCCATCATTTCTAACCTTTCCCTCTTTATTCTCTTGATTGTGATTTTTTTCTGAACGTTTTACTGTTGCATATCCCAACCCCATTAGAATAATAATAAGTACCATGGATATGATAAGAATAGGTATTTTATTTAATCTCTTTACTCCTGTTTTGACATGCTCAGTTGTTCCTAGTCCTGTGGGTGTAATGTTGGGGTCCAAGTTATTTTTATTACTCATACTTTACTCTTTAATCTATATATTTAATGTATCGAGAGGCGATATAGCTCTCTTCTGTATTGCTTGAACCTGCTTTATTTTGAACCACCCTACTCCATTGTCCACCTTTTTTATTGGTTATGGGTGAATCTACAAAAACCACCATATCCTTGTGGTATTTCCCTATAACTTTTCCTTTTGTGGTTGGTCTGTCTCTTACATTAAGAGCCTTTATTGAAATAATGGCTCTTCTAGCTGATGTTGAAATATTGTTATAGTGACTAAAGTTGGAAGCTGTTTGAAGTTTGGCTCTTAACCCTCGTGTTGTGAATGCAGAGACGGGTATAGCTCTCTCTTCTTTAATTTGATAGAGACGACTGAGTGTGGCTGAACCGATATTGTATGTAGCTCTCATAATCTCTTCATCTATAAAATCAATTTTATAGGCAAAAGGAATACGACCTTTTTTCTTAATGTAGCTTACTCCATATCCTGCATTTCGTAAGGCATCTTCAATGACCTCTCCTTGTTTATAGGCTGAGGGATTAAGTTGAAAAAAGAAGGTACTTTTGAGTGGATAGTAGTTTTGAATAAAACTCAACATATCTTCTGTAACCGTATGGTTGAGTTTAGAGTTTTTTAAACTTACTTCAGAAGTAAAATGTCTCTCATTTGATGATGAAAACATTCCACTACAGCCATTTATAATTAATAACGCTAGAGTTATTAATGTAACTGTTTTAATAGTCATCGTTCTCCTCCTCCCAGATATTGATTAACCTGTTATTATCTTTTCTCTCAATGGTAATTTTTTCTTGATTACTACCCACCCCTATAATTAAGATAGCTTTTTGAAAAAGTTTATCTACAATATAGTTGTTCTCTTTGAGTCGATAGTTGACCAGTTGATTATTGTCCCCTTGATCTAAAACCATAAAGATGGGAGCCTCATTGAATTTCATACTTTTTGGCATCTCAATATAGGTTTTAATTCCATCGTTATAGACACGAATGGGTTTCCAATCAGCTTCCCCTGTAATGTTGTATTGAAAATCAAGATGCTCTATATTTTTTGATAGAGAGCTTGTTATCTGAAGTGTGTTTAACTTTTTTTCTACCCTCTTCTCTTTTTTTATATGTTGATTGTAGGCTTCCCACTTTTTATTAATATCATCTCGATATTTAAATCCTATGATGGGCATATACTCATATTTTCGAGAAAAAAGATTCATGTGATAGGTTCTTCTGTTGGTGGAGACAAAGAGTGTGGTCTCTAACCCTACATCGGTAGTTTTGACTAGAAGGTGAGAGATTTGATTTTTTCCTTCTCCTGAAATAGAGGGAGAGACCATCCATCGTGTGGTGTCTCCTAGTTGTACATCCTTAATCTCTTCACCTTCTTGAAATTGGATGTCGGTAATTTTAAGAGGTGCTACGATAACCCTTGGCATGGTGGCTCCATAGAGAAAAGAGACAGAGCCATCAGCTCCTCTAAATGATTTGTTTCCATTGTTGAGCCACTCTTTGGCTAAGGAGAGGGAGTGCCACTCTCTTTGTGTAAGGTTACGGCTATTTTGTGAGAGTAAGTCATCAGCCATTAATGGACTGCTTAGTAGTAAAATGGTTCCTATCATGTATCGCTTCATTGTATACTCCTTATTGTATAATTTTTGAAAAGTTAAACTCTTTTATAAATAATCCAATAGGATTTTTCATAATATCGGCTTGGCTACTTGGTGGAACGGTGAGCATGGTGATGGATGCTTTAAAGTTATCGGTTCTTATTTTTATCCCTCTTGGATCAGATACCACCTCTTCCCAATCAACTTGATAGGTCTCTTTATTGATTTTTACAATGGAGTTTACTTTGGTCCTTACCCGTTCTGTCTCTAGCCTTTCAAAGGGTGAGTGTTCTTGAAAATAACTGTTTACCATATTGTATGCAGGGTAGGAAGGAGAGAGGTAACGGTAGACTTTAAAAATCATATCTTTTTGAATTTTTGCATTTCCATATACGGTTCTAAAATTTCGGATGAATTCTGCCAAACTATACTTTATAACCCTATCCTCACTGAGGTTGGTCTGTTTAGCATAGTTGACGGCTCGTACTTCTCCCATCTTATCAACCTCTACAATATAGGGAACCAATTTGTTTTGAGAACCAATATAGATTAATCCTATAACAGATGTCAAGGTAGAAAGGAGAGAGATAAAGGTTACCGTTTTCCATGTCTTAACCTGTTTGATATGGCTTCCATATCGCTCATTCCATTCCCTTCTCCCCTCAAAGTATGGGTTGACGGTTTTATTGTTATCATTAGGCAAATAGTCTCCTTTTAGTCATTGTTACTGCTTCTTGGTATACCTGATATGTAATTACTATTATCACTCTTTTCCTCTGTACTATCATTGGTTGATTCTCCTCCTATGGTTCCTGAAATGAAATCATCATTTGACTGTTCAGTATTAGAGTTCTCTTCATTTGATGTTTGGCTTTGAGAGGTAGTTATTTGATTCTCTTCACTCTCTTGTGTGTTGTTAGAGGAGAAGAGTCTTCCCGCAACTGCTCCACTCTTTTGTCCTGAGTGGTATGAGGAGAATCCCATTGCTCCTTTAATAGCTCCACTTACTGCTCCTACTACTGCTCCCATGGTTAAAGCACCTGCTGTCTGTGCTGCTTTTTTAGTTGAACTCATAAAGTTTCCAGAGTCTGATGAATTAGCATCTTCTGAATCGGAACCACTTCCAGATGAGCTGTTTGCATTTTGAACCTGTGCCACACTAGCCATGGCACCTCCTACTGCTCCTGTCCCTGCTCCCATCATGGCTGATTTGGTATTGGATGCCAAATTTCCATTGGTTCCCAATGTTCCATTGGTAAGGGTGTCCACCAGACCTGATACCATACTGACCAGTGATGCAATAAGAAAGGAAATCCCAATCATTGCCATGATTGAGTTATTTTCGTTTCCTACATTTGCTGCCATGGTGGTGATGGTATTGAGGGAAAAACCTAGAATCAGTTTAATAAAGAAGAGTTCAAGTCCTGTTTTAAAAACAGCAATAATGGCATTGCTTCCAATCGTCCTTGTATAAGAGAGTCCTCCCAATGCCAGAACAATATAGGCTCCAACGATAAGTAAATAGAGTTTTACTATCACTGAAAAAAATGTTGCTGTCATGATAATGAAAGCAAAGAGAATAACCAAGCCAGCAATCATTAATCCAATGGAATCACCAGGGTTAGAGAACCATGAAGTACCTTTCCAAATGATATCAACAATTATAAATCCTTGCTCCAATATGGTATCGGGGGTAATCTTTTGAGGCAGAGCATTGATGGTATCGGCTAGCTGTCCAAATGATTGAGGAATGGTATCGAGCCAAGTGGTGTATTGAAACATGGCTAAGAAGAAACCGATGATAATCACTTTTTGTATGAGGGTGGTTACCAACTCTGAAAAGTCTGTCCCTTTGAGTAGAAGCATAGCAAAGGTCCATACCCAATCAATAATAACCAAGAGCCAAAAGAGTCGTACTGAAAAAGGGATAATAGCTGCACTCCATGCACTTTTTGCTGTGTTAAAGATGGTTAGTAATCCTTGTGCTTGATTGTTGGTTGAGACCTCTGCAAAGAGAAGAAGTGGAAAAATCAGTAGAAGTAGAATTTTCATTGTCTTTTAATATCCTATGGGTGTTTCATCCCCAATAATGGGTTTGATTCCTTTGGTGGCTTTATCTTTACTGATTGCCTCTTGGAATGCTTGTTTCTCATTTTGACTCAACATGAATGCACTCTGTTGATTGATTTGCGTCATAATGGTGTTGCGTAGCTCTTTTAATTGGTGGGTCTGATGTATGGCAATTTGAGAGGCTGCTTGAATGGCTGCCTTCTGTCCTGCTGCAGATAAGCTCTTCTGTTCCAAATATTTCATGGTTGCTTCATCGCTTTGCATATCTAACGCTTGTAGTTTTAGTGATTTTAATGTTCCATTGAGGGTGTCTCTGGTGGTGGTGTTGAGTTGCTGATAGGTATTAGAGAAGTCCAATGTTCCATTTTCTGCTTGGGTGAGATAATGGTCATAGCCTTTAAAGAGTCTATTGAACTCCTGTTCATAGTTAGCCATGGTGTAGCTGACGCTCTCTCCATACTCTAGTGCCTCTTTTAATCCCAAGACACTTGCGGTAAACTCTCTCCATTGTCGAGGTGAAAGTTCACTGATATTTTGTAGCATCAGTTGGTAGCTTTTAAATTGATTCTCATAGCTCTTTACCAAGGTGCGATATTGTTGGATTTGTTTGGCATAATCTAAGCCATAAGCTATACCATCTGCTGCAAACTGTGCTATTTGTGTCACCTCTGATGCAAAGCCCGTGGCAACATTTCCCGCACTGGCAGAGGGTGCTTGTTGGGTAAGGGTGATGAGTAAGAGTATATTTATGGTTACTTTTTTCATTTTTTTTCCTTTTTAAATGATTTAATAACGCTAGCGTTATTAAATCAGATGTTTGTAGTCGATATCTCTGTATTGAAGCCAATGGGTGACCCATTCTTCTTCATATGTTTGATGGAGCTCTTTTATCTTACTAATCTCCTCTTTTCCACTTGCCCCCACAAAGGCAAGGGCAATGGGACCGAGTGCCAAATTAAAAAGTCTGGTTCCCATGGGACTTTGGTAGTAGTACTCTTTTTTTGGTGTGGCATTGGCAATGATACCTATCTGTGTATCATTGAGTCCAAACTGTTTGTAGTAGTCGTATGGTCCCAATTGATGTTCTGAACCCTTATTGTAAGCATTGGGATTGGGAAGCAGTATTTTGGTGGGACAGGACTCTTGTAGTACATCTAAGATACCAGAGTTGGCAGCATCGGATAGAGACTGTGTGGAGAGTATGACCGCACAGTTGGCTTTTCTCAGAACCTTTAGCCACTCTCTAATTTTCTCTTTAAATACTTTATGTCCTAGCATTATCCATGCTTCATCCAGAAAAAGAAAGGTAGGGCGACCATCAAGCTTGTTCTCTATCTTATGGAAGAGATAAAGAAGTACAGGGATAAGGTTCTTATCTCCTAAATTCATAAGCTCTTCTACTTCAAAGCAGGAGAAACTACTAAGGGTTAATTGGTCCTTTTGTGCATCAAGAAGGTAGCCCATTGTTCCTGAGATGGTGTAGTGTTCCAAGGCATGGGTTAATTTGTCATCTTGAATGTTAGATACAAAGTCGGTAAGTGATTTGGATTCTGATACCCTATGTATACTCATGGCATGGTGTATGGTTTTCCTATGTTCAGGAGTCACCTCTAGCCCTTGCAGGGTAAGGAGAGATTCAATCCATGTCTCAGCCCATGTCTGTTCATAATCGGAGCCTATCTCTGCTAAGGGTGCAAATGAGAGGGTATCCTCCTCTTTCCCACCGATATCGTAGTGTCTACCTTCTGAGGCAAGGGTAAGAGGAAAGAGGGAGTTCCCTTTATCAAATGCAAAGATTTGAACATTTTTATACTTATTGGCTTGACTTATTAAAAAGGCAAGAAGGGTAGATTTACCTGATCCTGTTGGACCAAAGATAAGGGTATGTCCAATATCATCCACGTGAAGATTGAGTCTAAAGGGTGTTGAGCCTTGTGTGACGGTATAGAGTAGTGCGGGTGATTGGGGTAGATATTTATCGGATTGATTGTATTTATCTCCTGCCCAGACACTAGAGAGTGGGATAAAGTGTGTAAGGTTGTAGGTGCTTATTAGGGGTCTTCTAACATTTTGAATACTGTGTGATGGCAGTGTCCCTATCCACGCTTCCATCGCATTAATGTCCTCTATTCGTGCATTGAAGCCCAGATTGTTAATAATCCTAACCACCTCTTTGAGGTTAAAATCTAGTACCTCCCTACTCTCGTCCATGATGACAATATTCCCTGTGTAGTAGCCATAGGCTAAGAGTTGAGAGTTGGTCTCTGCCATAGCAGCATCAATATCATTAACCATCATATTGGCGTGTTCGTCTATTTTCGTTATGGGTAGTCCAAAGATTTGCTCTTTCCAACCTTTTACTTTTTGTAGCCATTTTCTTCTATATTTTTCTAAATCTTTGATGGCTTCATGTTGGTCCATAAAGATAAAACGGGTACTCCACCGATAGGAGGTCTCTAGGTTGCTAAGTTGCTCCAACATATTGGGAATACTCTCTTGTGGAAACCCTTCTATTGCAACAACTCCTATATACTTATCTTCTAGTTTGGGTGTTATTCCTCCCCAGAGTTGATAGGCTCCGATGTAGGTATCGAGATAGGCTCCTAATGGTGGTATGTTGATGGGATGAAATTCTCCTGTTAAACAGAAGTTTAAAAACTCTAAAAATTCATCTCGTGTATGGGCTTGATTGTATTCATCTTCATAGTGATGGGGCAACATACGATTAATTTTTACAATATTTGAGGCGAGTAGTTGAAACTCGTCCAGTTTACTTGTAAAGGTCTCCATCATCTTATTGGAGAAATCTGTTTTATGTTCTCTTGATCCATCATCAAACATAATGTCGGCTATTTTACCTTTACTTCTATTGGGTGGTGTATAGGTGAGAACAATGCTAAAGAGTGATTCGTAGTGGTTTCCTTTGGTTTCAAAGAAGGCTCGTCGTTCTGCATCTATTAATTTATTAATGGGGTCTGTGAAGTGGTTTTCATGAGTTAAGGGGTAGTCACTTATTGGTTTCCGAATGGCATCGACATGTATGACCCATCCACTTTGAAAGGTTGAGAGTAATCGATTCATTTTTGAAGCGATGTGGTTTCTCTCTTGTGGGGTTGAGGAGTTGATATCTGGACTTCTGTAGTAGAACCCTGCTGAGATGGAACCATCTTTATTTAAGTAGATGCCTTCGTCTATAATAAATCCATAGTTTAAGAGGTCTGGTAGCCCCATTGCCTTGGTTCTGTACTCTGTTAAGGGTATCATCTAGCTCTCCTTGTAGAATGGTGTGGAGTGTGCCATATAAAAATCTTTATACTTTAGTTGTCTCAGGTAGACCTTTGACATTAAAGGATCTGCTTTTGCCATCATACGTAGCAACATGGAGAGTACAAGCCATAAACCCACACCGATTATGAACGTTTGCCATGTCATCGCTATAAAAATCATAACTGCTGAGAAGAGACCAATGATGAGCATCAGTTCTCTCTCTCCTCCCAACAAGAGGTTAGGCTTGTTGAGTGCTGCATGAACTTTAACCGATTTTAATTGGTTCGTGTTCTCCATCTCTGCTCTTATCCAATAAGTGCTGCACCGATACCGAATGCACTGGTTAAGAACTGTGTAGCTAAGACTATTAGGGCGATGACAAGTACCAATATTATGGTTGATTTTAAAAATTGTCCTATCTCTCCTCCAAATATCAATACTGCTCCTGCTGCTACAATACCGATTACGGATATAGCAAAGGCTACAGGTCCTGTAATGGACGCTACGATAATGGTGAGTGGTCCTTCCTAAGGTAAGGCTCCTCCACCTGCCGCTGCTGCCATTAGCTCTGGTGAAAATGCCATGGTTGCTAAGAGTGCTAGTAGTATATATCTTATGTTAAATCTTTTCATTATGTTCCTTTTCTGATTTAATAACGCTAGCGTTATTAATTTTTTATATGTTGTTCTTTAATGATGTAATCTTCTTTGGATTTATCATAACCTGTGACCTCTATAACCTCTTTCACCACTCTCCCTGTTGGGGTTTTAGAAATAAAT
>JAUTBQ010166566.1:0-12149 GCA_032361185.1 Lepetodrilus ovalis | reverse complement strand
ATGGCTGTTATCAGCTGGTTATTTGGAATATTTCTTCTAATCTATGATGTGATGTAATGACTTTATAAATACGATAAAAAATGAATTTCAAGTTGTCAATATTTCTTTTAATAAAGTGCGTCCAGGAGGACGCGGAGGAGAATATTTGTACGTCCCAACTTGCATTTTTCGCGTATCTGACGCAGGATTGCGCGTCAGGTAAAACCCTGACTGCTGGTATCGATGGGCCATCATTGAGTGAGCCTGTACTGCTGGTATCGATGGGTCATCATTGAGTGAGCCTGTATGGCTGGTATCGATGGGCCATCGTTGAGTGAGCCTGTACTACTGCTGGTATCGATGGGTCATCATTGAGCGAGCCTGTACTGCTAGCATTGGTGGTCCATCGTTGAGTGAGCCTGTAGTTCTGTACTGAGCATGTAGTGTTAGTATTGATAGGCAAGCATTGAGTATGTACTGTGGGTATCGATATCCCATCAATGAGTGAGCCTGTACTGCTGATATATTAATGGGCCAACATTCAGCGAGCCTGTACTGCTGGTAATAAAGGGCCAGCAGTGAGCCTGTAGTACTGTTAGTGATGCACCAGCATATCAAGTGAGCCTGTAGTGCTGTAGGCCTATGGAGAATGATCCAACTTATTATTTTCTTTACTTATTAGGCTCGAAATTCTTATTGCAGCTGTGCCGATGACATGCATATATGAAATGGCACTGCAGAATCATATATTGAGTGCCCTTGCAGCACACCTATATTACTTGTCAAATAATAAACACATGTTATATTTGTGTCTTACAGTACTTTTTTTTATATTTACGACCGTAAAATTCTACTACATGTATTTCTAGATTCATGAATAGCAATATCCAATATGGGCACCACCATTTTGTTATGTAAATATTCGGCACCACTCGGCTAATTCTGATTACACTTGTCAACCAATCACACGAAATGAAATTAACACTAATCCGCTAACCCAGGCCATTTCTCCCAATGCTAAAGGTATCATCCCAAGGACCAGTAGAAATTCATGTCTTTTGTTACTTACAAGTACATGTATCACTATTCGCGCTAGTAAGTTTAAAGTTAAGTTCAATCCTTGCAATCAAAAGGGACTCAATTGTCTGCTCGCAGAAAAACATGGCTAAACAAATGGGAATTATGGTAGGAATTTCTTTGGAAAGAATTACATTGACAATGACGAGTCTGATGAACCAAAAGACAAAATCACGAAACTCCATCCAACACGAGGCATATCACAATCGGCTAGATCAACCGTATATTGCGATAGGGAAAAATGATGTCATTTTCTCCAGCATCTCTACATATTAATAATTTGGACGAGATGTCGAGCGAGATGGAAAACCTAACCTTTCCAATACTGGTTCTAGAGGTTTTCAGACAAGTAAATAAGATACTGTAAAGCGTAAAATATTAGCGTCATTAAACTTTTGCGACCAATGGATTACCGACCAGTTAGCATCATAAAATATTAAGGAGCTTGTCCATATTTATAAACTAATTTTAGCGATTTCTTAACTTAAATTGCCATTGTTTAAAACTGTTGGTAACAAGAGAGTATCAACAATAACTAATTGCACGTGTATGTACAGTAAATATTCACAAAACAGAAATACAGTGCACACATACATTTATGGAATACTCTTTAAAAAATATTACTAGGGAATGAAATGTTAACGTCCAAGAGCAACTCGTTAAATTCGTAAAAGTATTATGCTCGCTAACATTTTATGATTTACAGTAATCATTTTACTAATTCTGAACACATTGCAGCAGTTTCTGTGAGGCATACTGCCAGTCTCAAGCCTGGGAATTCTGCCACTGAGAAGAGCAAATGCTTGTCTTAATTAATGAATATGAAAAAGAACTTTCTCGAATGGTAATATTGTTTCGAACTGCATTTCACTTGGCCAATAGAGCACAATCCTTTAATTAGTGAATTTGAACATTTACTATCATAAATTTGGATGTTACTGATGAAAAACTATAATGATAAGCAAGCAAGTCATTCATCGGTTGCAATTGATAAAGATCTGAAAGACGATCAAGTGATGAAACATGTCAAAGAATCAACAGATACACAGCATACACAATCATGACGACATTTCTGAGTAGACTAGAGACTATAAGAAGACGGAGGCAAAATTACACGAAATTAAGTTAATGCTGAGTCAAAATGTGATAATAATTCAAAATGTGCATGTATTTTATGTCATGATATAAAGTTAAACAAAAAAGGTTAGAATAGCAGGTATTTCTTTCTTAATTTATTTCTTGATCACATTACGAAATGGGCACTACCAAATGTGAAAGGGCACCCACAAGTTGCTAGCCTGGTGCCCTTAGGGCATTCTAAAAAATGTAATTAATTTTGAGCCCTGCTTCTAGCATTGGCAGCGATATGATTGTAATTGTTAGGCCAAAAATGACTCAGATGTTCCTAGTCGACTTGTCATTTAGTGTAGTCAAGTAGTAATTGACTAGTTATCTTGCTCGATTCAGCGATGGAAACTTACCTGATAAAACTTACTAGCACGAATAGTGATACAAATAACAAATGTTTACAAAAAAACATGAATTTCTACTAGCACTTAGGATACCTTTAGCATTGGGAGAAATGGCCATGGACAGCGGGCTAGTGTTATGTTGATTATAAAAAAAAAAATACCTTTGCCCAATTCAAAACAATCAGTGCTGATGATGATTGTAACATTGGAGGACATGAATTTGGGAACAACGTATCTCAGGTCAGCCATTTTAAAATGTAATTCTCGCTTGAAAAAACCCAAGATGATGATGTTACGAGTACCGGATCTGCATTTACCATACCAGACCCATTCACTGAATCCTTAAAATATGCTCTTTCCATTTTTAACAGCAAGTTAATGCTATTCATAGGCAAAGGTTCATTTTTATATGCTGTTTCACTAATGCCATATTATCGTTTACCCCTCTCCCTGTTGCATTTGGGCAGACAGAGCTTTTAGGGCATCTCTGGTTGCCTTCAGCATAAACCAAAACATGAACTCATGTTGAAGTCATTCAATCAAGTTCTGTTGTCTGCTATGTTGACATCTCTAGTTTCTCTATCAAATTAAAATAAAATTAGTCATGTTACGCTTGTCACATTTTTCATCTATCGAAGCAAAATTAGGTCTTCATTGTTCAAAATTACCGCTGGCCCAGCCATTTCTGCCAATGCTTTAAAGGTTTCATAAGGGCCAGTAGAAATTCATGGTTTTTTTCTCGCAATATTTGTTATTTGTATCTTTATTTGGGCCAGTAAGTTTCCAGCTGTATTTCGAACACTGGTCCTCATCAATGTGTTTTGTCAAATTATTGAGTGAGTGATTATCGACTGATGAAATTTAACATCACTGCAGGAATCTTTCATCCATTTGCAATGATGACCATGATAAACAACTTTGATAGCATGCTATAAACAATGGTTTTTAAGTGACCAAATTCCAAGAGATCCGAGGATATCATATTCAAAATATTAAAATACTCATGATGTTCAAACACAGTGAAAGTGCAATGTTTAGGAAATGCCTGCGCACTATGAATGAATAAATTAAGGTTTTACGTCGCAGCGGAAATATTGCAATTTTCCACTCTTGTTGCCATGAATCAAAGAATTAAGGAGCATAGGGAAGCAATTATACTCAAATGTATCACCTACAACATGTCACAAACTGTGAAAGTATGTCAGAAACTTGGAATACAAATAACCAGAGATACTCAACCAGATATTCAACCTAGAATATGTACAAGCAAAAATAAATTAAAGGGGGCCATACTCAAATACTAGATACAGCATTAGGATAAATGCATTTTAGTTCTATTTAATTCTAGACAAATGGCTTATTAGCTGTTTATATCTGTAAACCAAAAACATAATAAGAATGGCAGTTATGAAAACCACCATTTCATGATTTATGACAGGAGTCTTGGTATAAAAAGGTCAAGATTACTAAACAATGAACCTTGAATAATTAACACTGAGACAGATTGTTTATAAATGTTTTCATAGAGTAAATCGATGTGTATTTGGTGAAAACATAACCATTGGCATTAATATAATATATGCGCCAATGAATGAAGTTGAACGCTGGGTAGATTTGTTATGAATGGAGCGTCTGTCACTAAGGCAGCACTGGCCACACGTGTTTGCAAATGAATTATTTGCGTCATGTTCATCAACGATCAAACAAAGATCCCCACATCAACACTGAAAAAACAGTTCCGCTGAACAAAAGTATCAATTAAAACACAGGAACTAAATGTGTCTGGCTAGAAATTCAGAACCGTTTCTTTGGAAATGAATCACGAGTGAAAGAGCCAATGTTTTACTTACGATGTTCTCTTGGACTTGTCGTCGTTTTTAAACCGCGGTTTAGCTTTAGAACGCTTCTTCCGCGCCTGAATGGTCAAAGCTGGAATGATAAATAAAATACGCCGTTGTTAGCTCAATGAAATATATACAAATCGGTTAGATAAGTTTATTGTAGATAAATTACCGAACCTTTCCTAGGAATTTTGGAACTCATCGTCTTCTCTCAGATACATTTGGAGACGGTAGGGCGCATGCGTGATATATGAGAGATGCATTGTGGGATATGAATTTCCGGACACAAGTCCAAGCAGCAACACTGTTTTCTCTGCACTCTGAACAAGGTTGCACCTGCGCGCTTCTACCCGCTAAATTTAAATATATATTGTCCCTCACAAATTTATTAAATACACTTCATGCAAATTAGAACATTATTTTAAAAAAGAACTTTGTGGCATCCAGCACTTATCCCGGATATAGATCTAGTCTTTCTTTGTACTGGTTGTTCACAAATGATGCCTCTAATTTAGAATATTAATATTGAAACAAATGTCAAAATTAAATTAAATGAAACTTTCAATAAGAAATATCTTTTTAGAACACTCAGACTGGTTTTCTAGACACTGTTTCAAATGTCATAGCATCAAATATATTTTATTGGTTGTCAAATACATGTAGATCTAGATCTATAATTAATGCTACTACCGGTATTTCTATGGGGTAGATCTAATGTTATATTTGTAACGTATGTTTGTAAGATGCAATAATTAACTAATCGGTCAAATGTAAGTGGTAATGTTTTCTTTGTATCTCGTACCGTAGTTTTGCAGAAACGGCACCTATCGTAATATTTTACGTGTGCTTCGCTCAGTACTAGTGCAGCGGTAGAATGTTAATTTGGACTTCGAAGCTAAAAGGTCCCTAGTTCCAATGCCCCGGCATCAATGTTCGCGAAAGTTACATTTCTGTAAAGTGGCAACATAATATCAACCTTGGCCTGTCAATACAAGCCGGTGCTTGCAGGCAACATAAACTGACAAATTGTGAAAAACAGCTAGAAAGCAACTCTAAACCCATAATACATGAGTCTATAACTATGTGTAGTTTATGTTACAGTAAAGCACACGGTTGGTAACGCAGGAAATGTAGGCTAAATGCACACAGTACGTGAACCAGCCTGTGTTTTCGAGGATGACTGTGATCTGTCCCCGAGATAACGATCAACAATCTCCATATAAAACAAAAGGTTTCGTAATTTCGGACTCTGGGCTCAACTCAGGACTGTGCTCGAGCACCTGAGTAAGTATCTGGGTCGACTAGTGGAGCCAAGAAGCTCGTGTATGTTATCGAAATAAAAGACAGCGCTGCAAGTATAATATAAGATATGGTGACATACATGTATGATTGAATGAAGATGCTAAAGAAGCGGTCGTAAAATATCAACATTTGACTTCAAATTAGAATGCTGTTCATTGTTCTACAGTGGAAATAATGTCTACCATACAGCGGTGGACAGGTTTGGGGAAATACAAACATGGTTATGTATGTCGTGAATGTACTTTGTAGTTGTAGCTAAGAACTACCATAAATATATGTGATGTTATGCCTTTAAAACTACATTAGACAAAATCGTTATTGACTGTGATTTACACATTAACAAAATGTATCGGTATTAATGAAAGTAAACTGACTAGATAATAGATTCAATTATATATTATAACTAAGTTAATTGTTTAATTGAACATGTTAATTTTTGGTTTTGTGTGATTTACACATTCAAAGTAAATGTAGTTAAAAGTACATTCACTTGATAGACTATATATATACTGTAGTACATGTACAAAATCTCTAGGTTTTTCCATCGCTATATGGTAGACAAAATTACATTCCAATTCAACGATATAGGATTTTGCCAGGTATAACTGATGGTAAACAACCTGAATATGGTTGTATTTCTCATTGCTTCATTATATTAATGCAAGGGGACATAACTCAAAGTTGTACGACCAAAATATATAACTAGTAATGTCTGAGAAATACATGTTACCGTTCATGTGTTGCCAGGAAACCACGGCTAGCGTGTTTGATGAGTAATGTATGAGTAATATATGAGAGAGAGAGAGAGAGAGAGAGAGAGAGAGAGAGAGAGAGAGAGAGAGAGAGAGAGAGACATACATTTGTTCTGATAGATGATAAAATAAGCAAACAAATTATATATGAATTAGTTATATTTTATATAAATAATCAATCAATCATACAGTACATATATACAATATAATACAATAACTTTAAATAGTTCACAAATATTTTCGCTAAGACGTTGACTGTAGCACTTCTCAGATGATATAGTAAGTTTGTTCACATCACATTACACCACTTCACAGCCGCGTTTCTCACGAAACAAGGGAAGGGAATGTTGGGTACGGATACCCCGGGTACCCGGGGTACATAGGCATCATGGGACGGGGCGGAAACGGAAGTGACGGCATACAGTGTGCAGCTGGGTATCCAAATCCTGAAGGCATCAGCTGGTAAGGCATCTCTGGGAAACGAGACTTACTCCGGGCTCTCTTGTTCTGGAACCACACCTTTATCTTCTTCGTAGGGATCCCGATTTCATCCGACATGGCTTCGAACACTTCGTAGTCCGGGTACCTGTTGTTGAGGAAGACCTTCTCCATAGCCTGGACTTGTTTCGGGACGTAGCAGGTTCGCCCCCCGGGAGCTCTCGTTCTCGTGCCGGAGACGTCTATGGTCGTGTCTGTCGTCGTGGCGTCTGACGATGACGTTGGACTGCTGCTGCTGCTACAGTGATCGCTGCTGGACGACAGACTGTCAGAGGGACTGACATGACCTTCTGATCTAGGACTGGCGGGACCAATGTACGCAGTGCCGACATCTACAATAAATAATCATACATCAGATTTTGCGCATAACATTGATATTTGTAGAATGGCGTGTTCCGAGATAATGAAACTTTTGAATACGATTCCATGCTCAAGCTCAAATCTTATATGGAGATTTGTGAACAAATGACCATGAAGTCGTACTCCAAAATGATTAGTAACCTTGGGGATACCGTTAAACTGGAATGATTCAACAATCTAACATTGCAGTATATATCATAATGGTTCATTTCAGTTACTGTCATGCATTCTCTAAACCAAAAGACTAGTGTACCATTACATACGCCCCTGCAGTCAATGATGGCTATTCCAAGATCTAATGATACCCTGAGTGTTTGTTACGCTTGCCTTTCTGGCCACTTAAAAGTTTGAGATGAAACATATGGGTAAGGAATACGAATGATCCAAATATTTCTTGCTATTGTTAACAGTTACTCACCTTCAGGGGCAAATGTGCTGGAACCGAAAAGAGCCGGGTACGTGTGGATCGGAGTTGGTGGCATGGACGCGTAGAACGGAGAGAACGGCAGCATGCCTCCAGGATAAGATGGCGGGAACATGTGTGGAAGGAACTGAGGATGGAAGCTCTGGTAGCTGGTAGTCAAGGGATATCCAGGGAAGTTGAACGGGTGGTGATGTTGTGGGTAGATGCTTACTGGATCTGGCTTGAAGTGTTCCTTCTTGATCGTCAATCTAGAAACTTCTTCGTCGTCTGATCCGCTGACGTCTGTTCCCGTGGTTGCGTCGTCTGCAGACGGACTGGCATCATCTGGTCTAGCTCCGCCATCATCTCGCGCGACATCTAGGTCTATGTGTAGGGCGTCGGATCCGCTGTCGTCCAGACTACTGTCTCCGACGGAGTGTTCCCTTGGCCGGATGATGTCGCTGACACTGAACGGGGTGATGGAAGGGGACTTCTCCGGCGTTGTTCCGCGTAGAGTCTGCTGGACTAGAGAGACGTTGCTGCTTCCTTCTGGGAACAAGCACCTGACGGATCTGTGGCCTGTGTATTTCTGTAATGAAATATAATTGAGTTATTGCTTCATTGAGTTATTGCTTCATTCAGTTATTGCTTCATTCAGTTATTGCTTCATTGAGATAAAATTACCAAACTTGGTAAAGGACACGTCACTATTGATCTACCTATGTTTTACTATACTATGTAATCTATATAAGGACATATTATTAAAGGCATAAGATCACATATATGTATTGTTGTTTTGGACTAGAAAATACATTTCTACCGCTCTATGGGTAGACACACTTCCAATGGTCTGAATTGAGGGTATAAACTAGCGGTCGTCACCTTGAATGTGGTCGTATGTTATTTTGTTCCATTATATTAATAAACGAGGACATAACTCAATGATTATGGAGTTTAATGTCGATGTGGAAATCTTTCACCCATTTGCGACGAACATAACTCAAAGTGGTACGACTAAAATATAAAGCGACACTACTACGTTCCTTCATAGATCAGTTGTTGCAATGTTTATTGTTCGTAACCGTAATTAATATAAAACATGAAATTTGTTGAGGAATATCGAGTGTTAGGGAATAAGTGCATCAGTAAATAACCACTTTTGGATGGATAGTAATTCGTTTGACCATTATCTAGGTCAGCCATCTGTGATAGTATGCATTAAAGGTCAATGGATGATTTGTGTACAATTTGAATGATGAATGTGTTAGCATGTTCCAAGAAAATGTCTATCATGTGATCATAGATCACTTGACGAAAAAGATATCTAGACTCATCGATGTTCAAAATTGCTTAGTATTAAAAGTATTTCAAGTACAGTATACGGAAATGGTCGACTATTCATAAAGGATGGTTTTGATCACGTGAAAGAAGTACAGCAAGGATGCTGGCATACATAAAATGAATTACAGATGCATATACGTAAGTTCTTCAATTGTTATATCTTATTGCAAGGCTTGTCATAGGATTTAATAATTCAAAATAATACACATTAACCTAGTTCTTTATGTTAAATGTACTTACATCGCAATCCATCATGTCTGTCGTTCTGATTTCTGTATTTTCCATTGCTGGAGATGAGTATATGATGCATGCTGTCTAAGATGTCTTATATACCCTAAAACACGAACCGCTCAGTTATAAAAACTAATAGTCTGACAAAAGCTTAGCAATCAACGTCGTTTGTAAGATCCTCCATCGCCATCAGACAATCCGGTCCCTCTGTTATTCAGACTAAAATCACTAAACGGTTAATCTCGTCACTCAATTAGTCTTCCCGGCTTGGCGTGAAACAAGGTGACTTATTCCGTCCAGTGTTATTACTAGAAGCAGTTGAAAACAATGGATATCAAACTATTGAGGCTGGGTTGAAAGGTAGTCACTATTGTTCTGGTTGATTGTTGATTAGCATTATTAAATTAGGTTATTCTGAGGAGAATCGAGATGGAACTAATCTGACACCGAATAAGACTCAACTAAGGCCCTTGGTGATGACGCCTCTTTTAAACATCAGTTCCTTTTGTGGCAGTGTTTGCTTAGTATATTGTAATTTGTTTATACCACAAAACATATATCTAGTAAACGTAACCCGTTTATGTCATAAGTATACAACACATTACTATCTCTAACGTGTTATAATACTACTAAAAACAGTTAGAGCGCTCTTTTGACTAAAAACTCCCAGACAATAACGTAATAGTCCTGTTTTAATTATTTGTTTAAGCTATATATCTACCATCTACTATAGGGTAATATAACGACGTTGATATAAGTGGATGATAATATAAATGTATAGTAATAATAGTATTTGATTTAAACAGTATTTATTCTCACGATTGTACAACATACAAATAAGACACATCACAATGACATAAACATACATCATGAGAGGGGATTGACATACAGGATTTCAATTCCTATATCATTTGTGTCTTGTCCAGGTTTATGATGAACACGTGATGTATATTGTGTATCATGTATTTGTTTCTAGGAAAAGCAAACTGACTGTTGACCGACCCTATTCTATATTTATTATGAAATAAATATTGTTTAAACCAATTTTGTTCATTTATGCACCATTCAATAATATTTTGTACATTTTACGCTATGTAGTGATTGCGTGCTTGACTTATACAGTGGCCAAGGAATGAAAGAACGTGTCAATTTTGTAACCTTCATATGATTGAATATGAATACCATTTTTTATTTATATGTCCACTATACACCGATTGTAATTTCTATGCAAACCTTTTACCATTTTACCAATTGTTGTCAAACAAAAATATTCAAAAACTTATTAATGTAGGTCTATGCAAGTTCGGAAAATGCGCTATTAAGGTTAGAAAAGATTTTATGTAATTTCCGCATTTATGTAAACTACATCTGTACATGGGCCTGAGGCCTACATACTGTATACGAATAAAACTATTATTATTATTACTATTATTTTGGGAATTAAATATTGTTTAAACAATACATATAATATAGAAAGTATAACGAAATAGCCTTACTAGTAGTATTAACATAATATTTAGCGATAGATGGTTTGTGCTTATCGTATATTTCTTGTTTGTTTTGTTGTTTTATCTCAAGTGTTTTCGTGTTAAGTTGTTATTGTAGCGTATGTAAATTTCACACATGTAAATAGTAGTAAATACCAGTTGCTTTTCTATCATAATGTATGCAAGAAACAATAGGCGTCGCAGAACTGAGCCTTGCGGTTTACCAGCAAGTCTATATTATTTGCTGTCAGAATCAACATGTTTTATTAATACACAGTTTGCGAGCGACCAGATAGATAACTATTAAACCAGGCTAGAAGTTTACTGAGTGCTAATATATCCAATAGGAATTTAACTTCGCAACACATGATCAAAAGATTTACTAATTAATTGAATAGCAGTAGAATCGTCGAGCTTACATCCTGACTGTATAACACTGAGATTACGTTATGGTCTCAAAGGAAATTATAATTATACATGGTTGAAGACACACCTTTCAAATAGCTTAGGACAACTAGTTAAAGCTAAAGGTGTAATGTAGGAACATAGATTTGCACAATATTTTTAGGCATGAGTATAATGGATTGTTTCTTCAAGATTTGTTGGAACAAAGAGAGATTTATTTCCATGAATGATACGTAGGAGGTTATTCCTTCCGAATTTGCGTTTATACCTCCATTAGATAGGGGTGGCATTGGAAGGCCTGTTAGATATCTATTGAATAATTATAGTTAATGGATATGAGAGAGCGATATATGGTTTCTGAAATTACTTTAAATCTTATATATAAATACAATACAATCGAAATTTTAACTCGGGACCTTTGGCTCCGAAGTCCAACGTTCTACCACTGCGCTACATCCCGTGCTTCTCTCTCTTGTTAATTATATTTTTGTATGCTATACATTTGGTCATTCTAATATCTGATTCCAAATAATTAGTGGTTAAATTAAAAATACAATATTGATCATGCATCTATAGGTGGGTGGGTGGGTGGAAAGAGACGTAAACGCCATTAACCTATAGCGATACTTCTCTATGTCAATTTCCTCTGTAAGTAGTTCTATGTTAAGAAAATAAAGCTGATTAATGCTAATTAATGGGCTATATGTAATTAGTATTTGTACTTTAAGATAAGTGTCCTATGGAAGTAACAGCCTAATGGATGGCCATATGCATATGAATTTGACCCATCGAATATATGTACTTATACCGTACATAGTTCACGTGTACCGATCCTGGCCACTTGACAATGGTTTAAAGGCATATAGGCCGTCGGCTGAGCTCGAAAAGACGATTTTTCGTTCCACTGAAAGAGGGACTAACTGTAAACAATTTTGTTAGACCAGAATAATAGTTTTCTACAATAATCGACTTGTTTCCAGCTTTTAAATCCTGTCGTATTT
>JAUTBQ010166555.1:0-12151 GCA_032361185.1 Lepetodrilus ovalis | reverse complement strand
TACCAATATCGCGTCAGAAATGTAACTTCTGCGAAATTGATGCCGGGCCCCCGTGGGGCGGGATTTGAACTTGGTACATTTTGCTCCGAAGTCCAATGTTCTACCTCTGCGCTACATCCCGCCCCCTTGAACCCAGGGTCGTCTTCTCCGAAGTTCAATGTTCTACCATCGCGCTACCACACCTGCCCTATTGTCACGTGCAAGGTAAGGATATAGAGGAAGCTCATGCAGGCTTCGTTGCCCTGTTCCTCTTTGCCTTGAAGTTTTCGGAGGAGGGGCTGCTTGATCGGGTCCTTGGAGTATCGCCAGAGGTCATCCATACGTCGGCGCCCGGCCGTCTTTATCGACTTGCTTAGCGTCCGCTTGGGTGGGGCCCTTTAAAAAATAGATAATTTTTATCATATCATGTGGTGTCCAGTTATAAAAAGTAGATAATTTAACACAGAGATCTACACTAACATGCCTGATGCACACGGGCAAGTTAAATTACACTGCGGGCAAAAAACATATTGCACCTTTGGTGCCTTTGCAACTTGCCCCGACTGCCGCTGCGAGCAAGTAACTCAAAATTTTAGACTGGAGCCCGGTTACATACTTCCAAATAATACAAAATAGATCACTTCACAAGCTATGTATTAAGTCCAATTACAGATGCTGGACTAAACGAAATTGGTCAACGACACTAACCTGAAATGGTCCAATGAGTATTGTTCCAAGGTATGGGGTTTCTCTCCAGGTTCCAGTGGTAAACTGTCATTCTGCACTGGCGCCAGAAGCTTGTCTGTCTGTTCCCCGGACTGGACGAACAGCGTCTACAGGACACGGGATAGATTGAATGAATTAAGCGCTTTTCGTTGCAGTGGGAATATTTCACCCATACGCGAGAGTGCACAAAACTGATGTTACTAATTGGAGACCTACTCTATGAGGGCGCTCATGAGTAAACTACAATTCTTTAACCCTCTCCCTTCTGGATTGGACACAGACACAGCTCTTTTGGGCATCTCCAGTTGCTTTCAGCATGGAGAGGGTTAAAGGAAGTAGGATGAGGAGGAAGGAAGGAAGATAGGAATGAATGAATAAAGGGGAGAGGGGAGGTGGGGGGAAAAATAGATAGAAAAACAAATAGGTTCGGATGGAATTATGAGAGTGTGCATGTAGTATAGGCAATACCAGATGGAGTGGGAAGGGTGAAAGGAGAAATAAATATGAAAGATGAAGGAATGAAGGAAGGACTAAAATTTGGAGAAAAAAAAGAAGGTTGGGAGGAAATCAATTAAGAAGCTTGAATGTTATAAGACTGGAAGGAGGGAGGGAGACAAAGGAATGGAAGACAGATGGAAGGAATGACATTGAATGACAGAAAGATGGCAAAAATGACAGATTGAACGACAGAAAGATACATGAAAGAAAGATGGCAAAAATGAGATTTAATGACAATAAGATAGAATGACAGAAAGGTTGGAAAAAATAGAGATTGAATGACAGAAAGAAGGAATGACAGAAAGGTGGAAAGAATGACAGATTGAATGACAGAAAGATGGAAAGAATGATGTGTGGAATGACCGAAAGATGGAAGGAAGGAATGACAAAAGCACAACACAGATGTAAATATTCTCACCAGTATCTCGGGAGGAGGTTTTGTGATGGTCGGGAGGACGTAGACACACTCGGCGGGGAAATCCCCTTTCTTCTCCGTCTTTACGTTCTCGCCGTTGCACCAACCAGCGTTCATGACGGTGTCCCCGCTCTGCTGGTCCAAAACTATCAGGTCTCCCTTCTGGAATGTCAGGAACGTGGAACCTTCGCCTGGAACAGACGGAAACAATGCAGTACTGTGAACACACTTGTCAGTCTGGATTTCATGCACAATATAACATGCAAATCATTACTACTATTTTTTTTTTTTTATAAATATAGAATAATAAATTTTTACTTTTTAAAAAAAACCAGTTTGTATTTTCAAATAATATTTCTTTTAAGGAAAAAGTTAAATAAATAAAAATATTATAAAATAATGTTTCACATTTTCTTTCTTTTTTTTTCTTCAAATATTTGTTATTCCATTTCCCAATCATATTACATAAATTGTAAACAGACAGGCAACATCAGTATATAATAAGTAAAGTATCTTATACTATAGGTTGAATGTAGATATAATAGTGAATACAAATTGGAGGCCCGTTACGCAGGGCTGTGAATAAACCTTTAGGAACATTTTATGAGCGCTTCATCTTCGATTTAAGGCGTATGTATGACGTTTGGTGTCATTATGTTTCACACAGTTATTGTTAATAGTTAATCTGTGCACAGGAGCATCAGGAATGTGGTGCTAGCTTACTAGGATATCTTGCCGCTGTCAGAACACTACTGATGGTATTTCCATCCTCCACAGAGAGACGATAATATTGCCAGTCGGTATGAAACTGCTAATGATATCATTTAGTGACTGAGTTACTGTTTTACGCTGCAGTAGGTATCCTATACTCACTCGTGATGACTAATAATCGATTATTCAATGGCTGTTCAAGGACTTTCAGAAGCAACTTTAGTGTGCGAGGTCATTCATATTTGCATAGTGTGAAATACTTAAATTACACGGATGCAAATAATGCGCAAATGCTAAAATTGACTTATTTGCGGAAATGACATCACATGCATTTGAAAAAAAATAATGTTTTAAATTTAAAAAAATTAAAATTAAAATTAAAATTTATAATATTTACTGACGTAACTTGCTCACCAGCAACTACAAATATATCCAGTTGCTAAGGCCAATTATTATAGGATTAATGTCTTCACATAAAATAAATATTTCACAGTGTTGGCAAAAGATTCCTGCTGCAAAGTTAAGCAAGAAATGATTTTTTTTTAAACCCAAAACATTAAGCTCTCTAGTTAATATCTCACCTGGTGAGCTGTAGTCTTGAATGGCGATCACGTATTTCGACCTCTTTTTGAGTCCTTCCAAGAACGTGACAACCAGATCCTTGATGTCTTCGGCATTCGGAGACGTAAACGTGTACTCGTCACCTTTGACCGTGGCCAGAGTGAAGCTCTGGCCATGCATCTTCCCCGTCCTGCAACACACAACAAGCCTGCCTACAAGACCCGTGGCACAACAAACACCTGTAACCCATGGCACTTGCGTTGTGTCCCCACTGAAGCTGGTTTGAAGCCATTTACCTGGTAACGGTTTGTGGTAAATCGATTATTTTTAAAACTGGTTTGAAAGCGGCGAAGAGCTTCTGTTAAGACAATTCAGTTACATCATGGCTTGTAGGTTTGTGGCAACCTGCAATACCTGTAGCCCTTACTGTTGCAGTAGAACATGTAAGAACTAGATAAAGCAAAGATGATAATAGTGCTTTTCAAAAATACCCATTCCTTATGTGCATATGTAAAATATCGACAAACGATCTGTCGTGGAATTGAAGAAAACATACCTGCTACTGCTTACGGCAGTAATTTCAGGGAAAGACAACTCCAGCAGCACCTGCTCCTGGTCGTCGACCACGTACACACCGGTCCAGTTCACCGCGATGATCACGTCGTTCTTCGGCAGGCTGGGCCCGGCGAACTTGTACGCCTCGTAGAACCTGGAGAACAGCAGCGGCCATTTGTATTTGGCGTAGCTGACGATGTCCTCCTTGACCTTGGGAGGTCGGATGCGCTCGTTGGCGAAGTACGGGCTGCGGACCTTGCTGGCGACGGCGGACATCCAGCCCTGGATGGCGTTGGGCTTCTGGAGGTAGGAGTCCGGGATGAAGGACGGGAGCAGGGACTGGAGACGCTCGGAGTTGAGCGACACGCCGTGTTCCACAAAGTACTGCTGGGCCGCGATCATTGCCAGGTCCTCGTCCTGTCCATGGGGGAAACGTGTAAGGTCAGTCAGTGCATGGCGGAATCAACTACAAGTAGTGGTGGTTATTACATTAGTACAGTGGACCCCTGTTTACCCGGAATTCGGATATCCCATCATCCATTGATCCATCCATCATCCATTGATCCCTATATATATTTCCCCATCCATCCATCACTCATCCCTCATCATCCCCTCATCGATCCATCTATCCATCCATCAACTATCTATCCTTCCATCATCCATCCATCCATACACCATTCATCCTTACATCATTCATCAATCAATACATCCATCATCCATCCCTCATCCATCTACACCATTCATTCATCATATAGCACTCATCCATCCATCTCCATTGATACATCCTTTCATCCATCATCCATTCCATTCAGCATTCATCCATCCATTCATCCATCTATCTATCTATCTATATCCATCCCTCATCCATCCATCCATGGTCGCCATCGTACCTTGTCACAGCGATACTCTCCGAACTTGATGCCGCGCACCACCTGCTGGTAGATGAGGTTCGTGGCCACCTGGTCCTCGCTGGGGTCGTGCCACGGCGCGAAGATCTCCTTCCTGAAGAACAGCCTCCAGGGGGCGTTGCGCTCCTGGGCGCCTTGCTCCTTGGCGTATTGCTCGCACTGTGAGATGGCGTCCATCACGTGATCTCCCCCGCTGCCTAGCGACGATACCTGGTGGATGATGATTATTTTCTCATGAGAAACAATAATATTTATTTTCGGGGTTGAATGTGTGAATATGTAATTGTAATTGCCCGATTTGGTTATCTTGGGGCCAAATTCCTTAAGCCGATTTCCAAAATTTGGCAGAAAGCTCTCCACGAGATACCGGCCTGTCCTTAATTAATGTTGTTGAGCATATGAAACAGGACCATTGCTGATCATGGTATGCAAATGCAAGTTACTGGATTACAAGTCCCAACGCTATTCTGATCTAACCCTCCATATAGCTGCAATTCGAACACGAGTTGCTCAATTGCAAGTCCGACGCTCTACCGACTGAGCCAAAGAGGCAAACCCACTGACAGAGACCAGTGGCTTGTTCAGGAGCGTGCAACACTGCGAGTACATGTGCGACGTCAAAACAGAGAGCAATCGTTCAAGAGGCGAGTACTCACGAGTTTGCACATCTCCTGAACAGGCCACAGTATGAGCCTCTGATATCACACCTGCTACATTCTCCCCTTCTATACTCAAATACACATTAGGCAACATTGTAACAGAGGACCTTGCCCATCCTAGAATTCGAACCCGAGTTGCTCAATTGCAAGTGTGACGCTCTACTGACTGAGCCAAAGGATCAAACCCGCTGGCAGAGACAGGTAAGACTATCTGATACGACACCCGGCTACACGCGTATTGGAGACAAACCTTGTCGAAGAGAGCGATGTACAATGAGAAGCCAAACTGATCTCGCAGGTCGATTTTCTCTGAGAGTTGGAGACACAGTTCTCTGGCGGTCGTGGCAGAGTCGGCCAGCAGCGTCTTTGTGTTTCCGTCCATGAATGTGATTGGCAGCATCAGCGGCTTCTTGGATTTTGTTGCCTAGCAACACAAAAGAAAATATATTATTCAGTTGCCTAGCAACCACAAAAAAAAGTAGAAACAAGTAGTGAGTGAATATGGAATTTAACGTCGCTGCGGGAATCTTTCACACATTTGCGACGATAGAAACAAGGAATACTGCCAGCAACAAAAATGAACGTGATCAGCAGCATCAGCACATTCTTGATTTGGTGGCCCAGCAATACAAAATAAATCATATATTTTGTTGCCTAGCAAAATAATAATAATAATAATGTAATACAGTGTACCCTCGATATAACGCTGAATTTGGGGTCCATGCGCCTTATACGATAGTACAGGTAAATAACAAAAATAAAAATGGGATCCACATCTGACCCTTTCTTATATCCGAATCCGCTGTATATCGAACAGTGCTATATCGAGGGGACACTGTACAAATATATTTCACTTTATCAAATCATAAAACCTTCCTTTAGTATCAAGTGAATTAGATTGGTTTTGTTTTTTTGTCACAATAACAAGAATATTACACATTGCAGATTTTCAATGATACCCCATTAAATTCAAACACTAATTTTACCTGGAGCTCCAACCAGCTGGGTGGCTGATTTCTGGGACCGTTGGCAAATGTCCGTCGCAACCTCTCCTCACAGTACGGAGCGTAACCAGGGGGGCCATCTTGGATGAAGTTCCGTAGATATTTCACTAGCTGGAAGCACAAACAACAGAATATGTTGACGGAGCATTTACCCCTCTCCCAACTTTAGGCAACTGGAGATGCTTTAAAGAGCTGTGTTTGTGCCTAATCCAGCAGGGAGAGGGTTAAACAGAATCATTAGACAGAAAATTCAATGCAAAGCAGCACAATACAATGTCTATGTCCAGAAAGGATAGACAAATCTGAATAACTGGAAACACAAACAACAGCACCTGTAGACAGAACAGTTAGACAGAACAATTAAACAGAACTGTTAAATACACAGTGTGCAATACAATGAATTTGTACAGAAAGGATTGGCAAATTACAGAGTGAGGATGCGTAAAATCCCATTGAATGATCTCACAAGGATGGGAGGAGTGAGTGATTATGGAGTTTAACATTGCTGCAGGAAACCTTTAACCATCAGGTTGGGATTTTTTCATTCTATTATTTTTTTAATGGGGTTTAGAGTCGCTTTCTAGAATCTTTCACTAAGATCATGACTTGGGAAGTTAAACGCACAGCAAATGAGACACTCATACCTTTTCCGATGGTGGGAAACAGCCGACACATAGACAGAGTAGAATCCAGCCGCGGGCATGACTGGCCTTAGACGGGTTCTGAGTGAGTTGCTTGCAGATCTGACTGTAGATCTCGTCCCTGGAAAACAGAGATAAATGTCATTTAAAATGACATTTGAATTGGTGATATTTAAAATGACAATTAGCTTGGCAACCATTTAAAATAACATTTAGTTTGGCAACATTTAAAATGACATTTAATTTGGTGAACATTTAAAATGACAACAACTGGTCTGATGACATTACCTGAGATATGGTCTGAGGACATTAAACAAAATCTTAGTAAAGGACATTATCTGAGATCATGTCCAAGGGCATTAGGGGTTTGAGGACATTACAGGTTTGAAGACGTTATTGGTTTGAGGACATTATTGGTTTGAGGACATTACCGGAGACCTGATCCAAAGGCATTATGGGTTTCAGGATATTACTGGTTTGAGGACATTACCTGATATCGGGTCTGAAGACATTATGGGTTTGAGGACATTACTCATTTGAGGACATTACCTGAGATTGGGCCTGAGGACATGATGGGTTTGACGACATTACTGGTTTGAGAACATTACCTAAGACCGGATCTGAGGGCATTATGGGTTTGAGGATATTACTGGTGTGAAGACATTACTGGTTTGAGGACATTATCAGAGACTGGATCTGAGGGCATTACAGGTTTGAGGATATTACTGGTTTGAGGACATTATCAGAGACTGGATCTGAGGGCATTACAGGGTTTGAGGACATTACTGATTTGAGGACATTACCAGACACCGGATCTGAGGGCACTAAGGGTTTGATGACATTACTGGTTTGAGGACATTACCTGAGATCAGGTCTAAGGATGCCGTGCCCGATGATGAAGTGGAGCTTCTCCAGGTTTGACATCGGGCGGTCCTCAAGGAGAGCGTTGCCCCCGCCGCCGCCGCTAGAGGTGTCGTACGACTGCAGCTTGTCCTTGACCTCCTCCGTGATCTTCGACTTCTTCTTCAGCGTTAGCGACACAATCTTCTTACGCGTAGACTTCTTGATGGTGGTGCGCTGGTACCCAGGTGCCTCTGTCTCCATCTGTGAACCGATTGATTGAGTTAGTACTCTATGTCAGCCTAGGTTGTATTCTCCTCAGGGAGTTGAGAAGGGATACTGTGTCATCATTGATCCAATGACTGGGGTAATAATAGCGTAGAGCTTTGTGGACGTACCTTGTGCATGGAGTCAAGCGAAAAATTTATACACATTGTTATTATTATTATTATTATTATTATTATTATTATTACTGTCTATGTTGCAGAGGGAATCATAATAATTGACAACTCCATCTGTGAATATAGCGGACAGTGTCGTAAAATGTGAGAATATTCATGAAATATTTACTATTTTTAAAAAAGAAATTTACTGGGAAAACTTTCATCATCTGTGCCTAATTGACAATTTTAAATGGAAATGTTTTTTACTTTGCTTGTAAAATTCATGAAATCAATGATATTTAAAAAAAATAATTTACAATACAGGTAGTTGTACGTGATGATGGGAGTTGGGAGGGGCATTCTTTATATGTGAACAGTACACAACAACTTTAAATGTGAATACTTTGCATACAAAATATGCATGAAATCACAAATTGATACATGGAGTATTTGAAAAAGAATACAAATATGTAAAATGCTATTTGTTGTCCCTGGAAATTAAAACTTTGACACTGGTGATCTCTGCCGACAGTGCAGCACATACACGCATACCATGTGCATCTCTTCCCCCATCCTCATGGCCTCTTCGATGTCCTTCTTGTTGAACTTCCTGCCGAGCGTGGAGTAGATCTTTGACATCACTGGTGTCGTGTCCTGGTGAGAGAAAACAAAGACACTCAAAGCCGAGTGCAACACTGTGGGCTTCATTGAAGTGATGGAGAAATATTTCATTGGAAACAGAACAAAGCGACTTGGTATTCAGGGAAAGGCTGTGGGCTTCATTGAAGTAATGGACATAATAATATATGCTGGAATCTCTCGTACTCACCCTGGATTCCGCCATGGCAGTATGGTACTTGGGTTCTGGGAGATCGCCCATGAATCGCAGGATGACGATCCATACAGCCAGAGAAGCCTGTGAAACACAAGAAATAGAAAAATGCCCACTTAGCTTTCCAGATTATGCTCAATGAAAGAGTGGTTGAGATCATATCTACCAACCTATCCTAAAAAGCAACCCTTATTGTGCCTCTGAACGACAGAATGGCAAAGTTGATAATCTACAAACTTATCACAAGAACCAACCCTTACAGAGCCTCTGGAGTGCACACACTGAATAGTAGTTCCATCTACCAACTAATGACATGAAGCAACCCTTACAGAGCCTCTGGAGTGCAAACACTGGATAGTAGGTCCATCTACCAACTAATGACATGAAGCAACCCTTACAGAACCTCTGGAGTGCAAGCACTGAATAGTAGTTCCATCTACCAACTTATCACGAGAAGCAACCCTCATCATGCCTCTGGAGGGTACCATCTACCAATTTATCACAAGCAGCAACCCTTACGGCGCCTCTGAACGGAGGCGATGCAGAGGACACGTACCAACTGGTCTCCGTCGTTGCGGAGTGGCAGCAGTGGGTGGCGCAACGGGCGGCGGATGTAGGTGTGGGTGGCGTTTGATTGGAAGTACATGGCGGAGAACTTGGGGAACTTAAACGCAGAGACGTCTTCCCCGTCTGACTCTAGGATCGGCATTGGGCTGACGTCGTCGCCGCGAGCAATGTGCGCCTTCATCCTAGGCTCTAGATCCTGCAACACGAAGTCGGTACAGCGTGATGAGCCAGTGTCATAGCTGTGTTACTAACTTGTTGACATTACCTGGAAAACTCAGTCACAATACCCAGATATCTCCTGGAAAACTCAGTAATAATACGCAGATATCAATAGAACGTTAATTACATAAATATTGATTTAATGCTTTACATTGGTAAAGGGATATTTCACTCATATATTAAATTTTATTAATTTTATTTCTAGTTTGAGTGGTTATGGAGTTTAACATCACTGCGTGAATCTTTCACCCATTTGCGACAACTAGTAACTTGGTAACATTACCAGGATAGCCTTCGTAACAGTACACAGTAATATCAGTAACTGTAGCCAGATAACATTACATAAATAAGGATTGATTTCATGCTTTTAATTAATATGGGCAAATTTCAATGTTTAGTTCATCCATATAAGAACACAGTGACATTATATTGGGAGAAACATCAGGGGTCGTCTCAAACAAAATATTGGATTTACAGACAGGGTATGTCCTGCTCTTTATCAAGAGGAATAAGCATAGTGTGATGACTGGCGAAGTTACGAAAAGAAATGAAAATTTAAAACTAACCCTAAATCCAGCTGGTGTGTCACTCGATTCTGGTTTTATTTCAGGAAAGTTGAAAATATCATCAATCTGCAAGGAAGAATGAGAAATATTCAATAAAAATTACATAAACAAAGTTTGTCCAAGCAATAATGGAATGATAGGGCTGATCGTGATTTTATTTCTTTGTCTGTGGCCTAATAGTCCATGCGTAATTTATTAACCTTAGGGGCTACAAATGTAGCATAGATATTGTACTAACTCAACAACATTGGGGTGTAGGCTGTGTTGTTTGGTGAGTGAGTGAGTGATTATGGAGTTTAACATCGCTGCAGGTGTTTGGCGTGCTGGATGTTTGGAGTGGACTGTTGGATGTTTGGAGTGGGGTGATGATTGTGTGGGTGTTGAGTGTTGACCGTTGAATGTGGGATGGTTAGTGTGGCATGATGAGTGTGAGATGGTTAGTGTGAGAGTGGGATGTTTAGTGTGGGATGTTTAGTGTGGGATGATGTTGAGTGTGGGATGTTGAGTGTGGGATGTTGAGTGTGGGATGTTGAGTGTGGGAGTGGGATATTGAGTGTGGGATGTTGAGTGTGGGATGTTGAGTGTGGGATGGTTTGTGTGGGATGTTGAGTGTGGGATGATGTTGAGTGTGGGATGTTGAGTGTGGGAGTGGGATGTTAAGTGTGGGATGTTGAATGCGGGATGTTGAGTGTGGGATGATGTTGAGTGTGGGATGTTGAGTGTGGGATGTTGAGTGCGGGATGTTGTTGTGTGTGAGGTTATGGGTAGGTATTGTAAACAACAGACCAGTTTGGCGTCGTCGATGGGTGCGTCTTTGGCTCGCTCGGCCCGCTGTATCTGCTCATTCATATCTCTGGTGGCCTCCTTCTGCCGCATCTCCTCCGCCACAACCTCGCGTTCAATGGCCGCCAGTCGCTCCTGGAAGAGGTACACAGACATTGTCGACATGTCCTTCAAACCCACACAGTATCCATACAAACTGCCAGGGCTCTACATCAACTTTTTTTGGAGGTACCTGTCCCTGTGCCCTATCGGACACGTAACTGTAGGGAAAAGGCTTGCTAATCTGGGCTAATTCACATGTAGATAATACCTGTCCCAGACAGGTGGACAATCCTTACTGTCGAGCCCTCACTGCCATTAATGAAAGTCCTCAAAAGATGTGTCTGGTTATTGTCTCTCAAGGCTTTCAGGCATACTACAAGACCATATGCACTCTCGCTGCCATCTGCCCTGACAGATGTAGGATGCAAAGTCAGTGTCATAATAATCCTCCTAGTAATGACAATTTAGATTGAAAAGGAATATGATTGTTATCTATCCTTTCAGCTTTAATTTTATGAATAAAATATGCTTATTTATCTCCCCAGATTTTGGTAACATATAAATCAATGCATTAACATACTGGGTGCTGTCACAACATGACAATGCAAGCTAGCTTCCCTACAAGAAGTTAGAGTTATCTCCCTGAATACCTGATGGTGTCTCTCGGCCTCCTCTTTGGCTTTTTTCGTGTTCATCTTCTTTCGGAACAACCGCTCCTCCTCTTGTCGGATTCGTTCCGCTTCCATACGTTTCTGGTACTGCAAAACAAATGCATAACATTAAACTTACAAATAATGTGCCACAATGAGTAAGTATATATTGATTGATTTACTGCTTAACATTATTATTTATTGTTATTGTTATTATTATTGTTATTACATGTATTATTATTGGTGCAATATAAAAGTGCACATTATTATTAATATTATTATTATTATAAGCATAATAATAAGAAACCTTTTATTATTATTATTATTAATATTATTATTTTTTTCTATGAATGCCTTTCAGAAGTTAACCTGTAGCTGGATACTGGCGATTTATAAATGTATATTTTGATTGATTGATTGATTGTATTTGTCTGTAATTCGAACATGTGTTTTTCCACGTGGAGTCCAGCACATTATACATGGACTATTATTATTATTATTATTATCATTAATAATAATATTAACTAAAAACATATACTGTAAAAGACTTATATTACGCGCGGACTTAAATTACGCGCTTTACGCGCAAAGGTAATTTGCGCGAAATCAAAG
>JAUTBQ010166544.1:0-12151 GCA_032361185.1 Lepetodrilus ovalis | reverse complement strand
TAAGAAACAACTGTTTCCCAAATGTTTGACGGGGGGTGAAGCAAAAACCTCTCTTTTTGGACTTAGCAACCAGACTAAAGAAGAAAATAATAATCATAATCATAGTAATAATGTGAAAATACTTACCGCGTCAAATCAACTCTTTAAAGCAAGCTCACAGCTCTACAGTATTGCCCCAGTCAATGGATCAGTGTGCTCTAATTTTCCTTGAGGAGTATACAACCCTGGTGGCGTTTCAATGCCACCGCTAGGTTTATCATTCACATGTTCATCGCATCTTTCCGGGTACGCATTCACTGCCGGGTTAACGGAGGCATTAGCGAGCTTAACCACTTTCCTAAGGGAGCATCGCAAGTTGTTCAGCCTGTTTCATAGTGAGGCAGGAATTCTTAGGTTATCGGTCACCCATCCACGAACCAGCCTATAGCTCGTACGAGCTTCACTGTCATCTGCGATGTCAGTCGTGCAATGCACGGGACCAATACGGATATTGCCAATTGGAAAACACAGCATCAAAGATCCAATTCTAACTCAGCCATATCTTATAGCCATACGTGCACTTTACCTGGGATGCGTTCAGGCTTCACTACATTTCGATATATTTCACTACGCTACTTTTCTACAAAGTAGTGGATGGCAGCACGATTTCGTAGCAAACTAGTACGTAATCGGTGTGTGCGTCCTGTCCATTGGCATCATGGTTTAGGTTTTCCTACAATACACTACTGGTTCGAAAGCCGAAGTAAAAAGTAGTACTACGTAGTACTACTCCACACGTGTTGGCTGAACGGCTACTGTAACACTACGTAGAGAAATGTAGTGCATCCTGAACGCACCCCATCAGCTATACCGTCCTGTCAGATTGTAAGTGACGATATGATTATATATACATATACAGACGTTGTATAAAATGTGATGTTTACATACATATAACTGTTCCGACTTAATATATTAATGTGTCAACTATTTGTTTTCAGCTACAATTGGAAAGCGCGAATCAAATCCAATTGACTTGAATAACGACGGACAGGTTGACCAATCAGAGGCCGAGGCGCTCTTCGAGAAAAGAGACGCTGATAACATCATGTCTTTAGCAGATGAAGACGGTAATTAATTTGTTATACTAAATGTGACACGCACAGTAACAGAAGATTAGGTGTCCTGTTAGATGTCCTGTTAGGTGTCCTGCTAGGTGTTCAGGTCAGGACACACGAGTGGATGCTCGGACACTACATAGCAGGACGCCCGAGGTAAAAGTGTCCTGACTGGTTGAGAGTGAGTGACACTCACTCATAAACGTCGACGAGTCTCTCTTCTGTGCAGTTACGACGTACTAATTGTCCATATTTCCAATATATTTATCGTTGAATTTTACAAAAATAAAAACTATCTCACCGCTATTTATTGTATGACACGATTCACGAGAATACGATTCGATAGTTCCAAAATATGGTAGAAAGCTTCCCCACTAATATTATCCGGCCCTTAATTTACTTCGATGAGTGTATATTATGCTAGATTATTATTTGACGTGCAGGTGACTCCAAGGTGAGCCTGGATGAGTTTGAAGAAGTTCTTCAGAAGATGACAGAGCGAGGTAATACTGCATAATGATTTACAATCATGTATTTTAGTTTTCTTAACTTATGTTTATTAATTGGATTTTATACACGCTTTCTAGCTTTTTTGTTTCCAAAATCATTTCAAGCCCTGTATCATAGGCAATAAATTCATTTATTGGGTTCTAAAAGTATTCATAATTAGTCAGTGGGATTGTAATGCTAGGAATGTATGAAGGGAGACGTGTTCAGATAGCCATTAAGTTGGCTGTTCGTGGATCCTGGAAGTTTTTTCCAAATAAATATTGTTTACAAAATAAAATAATTAAATAAAATAAAATTATGAAGTGCCAGTATATATATGTTAATATAGAAATATAGATAGGCTCTTACAGTATGATACTCGAGAGACAGAAATGAGATATGGTACTAGCAACATAGATGCTTCCACAGTAACTAAATAAGGAGTAAGGCCTAGGTGAAGGGTGGTAGGACCATTGTTCGGGGGGAAAGCAAGAGAGTGATAACGTAAGAGGGGTATATTAACGTAAAGCGGGAAAGGTGAGGGATCGCCCGGACTTAGGAGACCACTGGAAGGTACTCGGCGTGCTCTCGTGGACTTCTAGAGTGTGGAATAAAAGCTATCAACCCTGTGTCGTCTTCGGGAGTGGCTTTGAGTCAGTCTCCAACAGGAGAAAAATGTCCGATCGGACACATCATCAGCATCATCAACATCATCATCAACAATAAGTAACGATCGTACCTCGTCACAAAGCCAAGCGTGAAGTGGATATTAACATAACAACAATAACATAAAGAGCATTGAAACATTAAGCCACAACACTTGTGAGGTTATGGTGGGACATAGTATTACCTATTAGACCGAAACCGCGTATAATACATTACGGACAATAGGCAAGATAAGACAACAAAGATGTATACATATGTTTCTGTTCTAGTGTGACCTATCTGGTGTACGTTAATATATATACAGTTGAATACATATGTCTTCTTCTGTTAAATTACCATAATTACTATCTACTTTTTTTAAACAAAGATTTTTGTCTTTCAGATGCGGACTATGAAGACTTGCTGGAAGAAGATCCTGAAAATTAATCTACTGGAGAGAGCACCATCACTCTCCTGTGTAAAGAAATAAAAGTTGCATCTGCTATTTAGTTGTTAAGTAAGTATTTGCTTGTACAGCAAAGTTCCACCAGGAGTCTGACAGGACATTTATTTTTTTTTGTAATGGGGTTTATTGTCGCTTTCTAGAATCTTTCACTAACATCACGCTGAATGTTGCAGTAAACCTGCGAGCACCGTCTGGTACTGACAGACCAAGGACGATAAATGTAGTGCCACTCTACAGACAGTGCATCCTACCAATATCGCGTCAGAAATGTAACTTCTGCGACATTTTCTGTCCGGATGTCCAATTTGGATCATGGTGGAACGTAACTTGTGTTAGGGTCCTGGAACAGGGGTCTGGTGCACAACGCTCTCGTAGGCTACAACTATTGTAGAGCTACAAGATCGTCGTGCAACAGGTCCCTGGACACCAACCTTACTTTTGCTGAGTAGTCGCGTTATATTGCCGGAGTCATACGTTGTTTGGTCAGAACCAACGGTACAGCCTGAGTTCGAAACCGTCCCGGTTACCCATCATCAAGGTTCACAGAACTTAAAAACGGATCCATCGGTCTGCGTTTTATCTGTACAGTTACTTCCCTTAGTTGGTAAGTTGGGAGTTCGGAGAGAAAGGCCACGGGTTCAAACTTTGGAAAATAAAGAATAATTACCTTATTATATTTATAATAATGATAAATGGTAAAGGAACAAATCATACAGCCCTTCAATGGACACGAACAAAGACCCACAGGTAATGCTTGACGATACAACGTCAAAGCTAATGAATTATATGTTATTTGATACTGGTAAATAGGTATTATCAAAGTCTAATTAATTGCAATTACTCCTGTTGACGTGGCAGGACGCATTCAATAACACATGCTTTATTTAGAGAGTTACATTTCATTCAAAATATTTAGGATACATAACATTGCAGAAATTATAAAGATACATGTAATTACAAATATAACTACAATATTAATGAGTTTAATTTGCATAAGATAAAACAACACGAGAAGCATTCAACAATAAAATGACTAAAGCATAGAACATACCATCCTCGCACCATAGAGGTACTTATTACGTTTTCACTTATATACTACCCCTGGCACACATCTAGGGAAAAACTCGCGCAGTCTATAGGAGCTATAAATAGAACCATTATAAGATATATTTCATTGGTTAGATTATTACGGCGATTTCATCGGGAAAATGATTTCATTGGCTGGCTGTTTACGCGAGTTTTGCCCTAGATGTGTACCCGGGGTAATGAAGTGCTAACGTAATCAGTAATTCTGAGATTCGAGGATTAGAACACACGTACGATTGTCATTGAATTACATGTATTGTGAAAGTCGCCTGCCTCGTTGTGTATGACATTTATTATGATCCACAGTCGAGTTTCACAATATCCCATAACAATAATAATACTAATAAATAATAATAATAATAATAATAATAATTGGACCGATTGTACGTAATGCTGTTACGGTATGCGTAGTCACATGATCTAGATTTTGCATAATTTATAATTATACATCAAATACACAATGATGGACAAGATGACGAGAAGTGGGTTTGTGTAGGGAGAAAGGAATGTTTGAGCGTTACCGAGGTTTTCATGAGGACGTAATATCGTACAGTAATATATAAATAAATATAAATAAATTAATAATGTCATAAAACATAAATGAACAGCACCGACCTTTTACAGAAATTATACAAACATGTAGTATACAAACATATGCGCATAGTGAATAAATAAATATATATACAAATGCTGGCAGGGGTATTTAAGGTTGCTTCTTGAAATGTTTTATAATAACTGTACACATTTGACTGATTTTCTTTAACATACCTAACATTTTGCTGGCAGGGTTTTACCTGACGCGCGATCCTGCGTCAGATACGCAAAAAGTGCAAGTTTTGACGCACAAATATTCTCCTACGCGTCCTCCTGGACGCACTTTATTAACAGAAATATTGACAACTTGAAATTCATTTGTTATCGTATTTATTAAGTCATTACATCACATCACAGATTAGAAGAAATATTCCAAATAACCAGCTGATAACAGCCATATTCACCGCAGTTTGTAATCGGCGAATATTCATTCGGCCTTCGGGGAGTTCTACATATCCGGAAATGTAGTTTTGTAGAGTGAAATTTCTCAAAGCAGGATCTTTTGAAGTTATTTAAAAATGAATACACATCAATGTGTTGTGTTGAATGTACACACACAAAGGGTATATTTGACTTAATAATTCAGTTAAAATATCGGACTCCCTTTTTTAGATTCGGGACGCGAAAAGTATATCACCACGCGTCCCCGGAACTCCCAAAAATTTAAACCTAAGTTAAACCCTGAGTGCATCAGTAAATAACAACTTTTGGGTTGACAAATCAAACGTAAGTAGTCTCGAAGAGAAATTTGTTTGGCCATTATTCAGGGTCAACATTTGTAAAAGTCGAAGTTATTTTAACTTGATCGTTAAATATGATGCTTAATAAGTTAATACAAATAATTGCTTATGTTTATTTGTTTTTACAAAAACATTTTTCAGTTTCAATAACGAACTGTCTGAATATTGCCTTCACCAGGAAACTGCACTTCCGAATGAACTTGCATGCCGGTTTACCTTTGAACCAAATCTTGTCATCCACGTTAGCTTGTTCTCGTGTATTTTCACTACTCACAGGTAAATAAATAATAAGAAAATATTGATTAGCTGGACGTCAGGAATATGAAGCTGTTTGAATACATTCACCAAACTTTGAATTTAATAATGTACATTAAAAATGTATTACAATTTAGTTATATTTTGTCATCCAGGTGTACAGCTTTGGACAAGCCTCATCAACCTCTCCCAAAGTTCCTGATACCAATAGTTATCGCTTCACTGCAGTAAGAGATTCTCCAGTGCATGGTTTCCGAGGTGCTCAAAATAACGGCAGCAGCTCCGATGACTCCGCAGATACCAGCGATGAGGACTCTCCTCTGTGGAACTGTAAACGGACCAAATACCTCAATAAGCTGAAGATGGAGGGTGTTGACGTGTCCAGCCGGAGTAACTCCCCTTTGTTCATCAACCCTCTCCTGGACAAGCACAGGTCCTCCCCGGTCCTCCGGCAGCCTCCTCAGAAGAAGAAAGTCAACAACATCTGGGGCAGCGTGCTGCAGGAGCAGACGTTGACGCAGACCATGGTGGGGTTTGCAGTCGACAAGGAAGACGACATCGATTTGAACACTCAGGATCGCAGTGTCGAGAGCTACAACTACAAGAATGCCAAAGATGACACGAGGCCGTACCCGTGCGTGAATGACGACGACGCGATGGACAAATCCGACGATGAACTGTTCAGCGGTGTCGTGGACTTGGAACCCGACGACACCCGGGAGAAGGAGAGGCTGGCACGCAAGAGAAAGCGGCCGGCCAAAGCCAGGCTGGGAAAGCATTCCAATTTGGACCGACTCGGTGCCAAGATGATGAGGAACTATAAGGAGAAGAACAAGGAGTCTGTGAAGAACAGGCTGGGCTCTGGGAGTGGAAGGTACCGGTCTGACAGTGTTACCGCCAGAGAGGGTCCACGACCTACTGTCGATGTGACGGACGAGGACCCAGTGACGGTGGTTGTGGACGCCATTTGTCTGGTCTTGGATGAACCAAAGATTGATCTCATCAGTAGGTTTATTAATTTATTCCCATCCCTATTTGTTATCGTCTGTACAAGTTGAGATGAGAAGTAATACATTAGTGTTAGAAATTCAGAAAATAACAGGCCCATTATTACTTATGGTCAAATTTGTAATTTACAGGGGTCTCGTATACCTTTAATATTACAAATTTTCAAATGACCCCTAGGAGCCCCTCTGTTTCGAACACTGAATTGCTAGTTACAGTATTAAATGTTTATTATCAACTATCTGATGTCTTTGAACAGCACGTGTGGTGAAGAGACTAGGTCAGAAGAAATGCATCTACTTGCTACGTATGACGGAGGACATAGAGGATAATGGGGGCATGATGATCAAGGTAAGTTTGTGTGTCAACAGAATCGAATATGTTGCTTTTGTGTTATAGAACTCTAGATTTTCAAGGTCCATGATAACCAGTGAATTCAGTTTTCAAATCTCTGCAGAAAACGATGTAAAGCTCTCATTCATTCATTCTTTCATTCATTCATTCATTCATTCTTAGGTTTCTTTTGTGTAGATATGTTAGTGTTACGACTTTGGATAAATATGTCATCAGCATGATTTCTGGGGCATGCAGGTTTTTACAAGCTGAAACTTCTCTTATGACCTTTGGTCTTGGGGTATTTGAGAAATTTCAACTTGTAAATACCTGTACACACTAAAAATCATGCCGACAACTAATAGTTCCTTTGTGATCAGTGATCCGTCAATGCTGATAACGTATATTTTCTTTTTTTTGTAATGGGGTTTATAGTCGTTTCTAGAATCTTTCACTAACATCATGACTTGTCAGTTTTTAGGGCAGGAGGAAACCCGCAACATCAGGTCCTTTGTGATCCGTTAATGCTGATAACTTATAGGTCCTTTGTGATCAGTGACCCGTCAATGGTGTTGTTACAGGATGGCAGCAGACGTCGCAGCGCTGGAGGAGTGTATCTACAGCTGCTGAAGTCTGACGCCGAGGTCACCAAGGCCGATACTCAGTACATCTTTGAAGACAACGACAAGACTTTCCAAGAGGACATGAAGAGGAGGAAGTAAGAATACATGAATACAATTACTACAGCTAAAAGAATTCTGCCATGTTTTGTTTGAAATTAATTTGTAAACCAGGGATTGAAATTAGCACTCACTCCGGCCATTTCTCCCTATACTAAGGAGTAGTGAGTAGAAAGTCATAACATTTGTTATTTGTATCACTATTCAGGCAAGTAAGTTTTAACGTTAAATTTCGATCCCTGATATTCGCCTATGGGTGAGACATTCCCGCTGCGACGTTAAGCAATAATTCAATCAAATCTATCCCTGATTAACGCTGGTCTGATCAGACTGATGGTATTAATTATGTTTTGTTTTGGAAATACTCTTGATGTAACTTTTCACGTAACTTATTTGTTCATGAAAAGTAATGTACACATTTGTACTCTTTGATCTTAAGTAGATTTTGAGTCTTAATTATCATGTCCTGTCCTGTTGCTCTTCAGTGCAGAGAAGAAGGCTCGCAGACGGAGACAGCAAAGACAGAAAAAAGAGGAGCTTCGACGGAGAATAGCGGCTCAGAATGGAGACACATCGCACATGTCCGATGGCGAGACTGAACACGCTGAGGGTGGCATGCAGGTGGAACACAACGGCAACACTAGCAACGGTGTAGATAGGGACACCGACGACAGCGATGAATGCTCAGAAGGGGAGATAACCCCGGACAGCTGTGGTGAACTCGACCATTTGGAGGAAGTTGATAAAGGTTGTGGAGATTTGGGGAACAGTGCAGCAGGTCGTCACTGTGACGAAGAGGACATGTTGACGATCACTGTGGGCGATGGCGAGACTATAGAATGATGATTGTGTGAGTGGGAGACTAGAATGACATCACTGTGCACCTGGGAGAGTATTAAATGACATCAGTGTGGGTGATCGCGAGACTGTTGAAATTAGTGACACTTGAATTTATGACATCACTGGTGGATGTCACGACTAGTGAATAATATCAATACATTATATACTACTATATGGAGAATGGGGTAATCTATTGAATGACATGACATGACTATGTCATATCAGTGTAGGTGACTGTGCGTCTATAATGAGAATGACATCACTGATGGATGTTGATCTATAAGGAATATCACAATGGGATATTAGGGAAGCTATTGAATGATGACCTATACAGGACTGTGAAGGAGGGCAAGAATATTGGCCATATTGAGTGAAGTGATTTGGTTTCTAGAAGACAAAATCAGCCCGCTACGTTCTAACAATTATCATGGTTATGGCAAGTCTGTATATGGAATGTTTGTTGTTGTTAAATACCTGTTGATTTCTATATTCTTCCTAAAACACAAGTGACTATTTTTCATAACTGGCTGTCAATTCTTCCCCATGACCATCTCAGGTGAATACTATTGTACAACTTTCTGACGTACACTTGGTCTGTAAGTTGTAACAGTTATCGTGTTTGCTCATATTTTATCTCTCGTCCGTCTATTGAGGCTGCATTCCTAATATATATTACGTATGTTTGTAGAGTTGGTATTTTATGTATATTAACAATGAAGTGCTTGTATTTGAAGAAATAACTAATATTCATTTTAGATTTGATAATTAACTTTTTCTATACTACTAATGTTGCATATTTATGAATATATTCAATTCCTGTCATGAATCTCAATTACTGGCTCAGTTTACCTGAATTATATCCATGTAAAAATTTGTAATCAGGTAATAGGTGTAGTGCAAATGGAAAAGATAGAATACTGCTTAATATCTAGTCTTTGGGATTTCCCTTTGAACTGTACAAAGTGTATTTGGTCAGGTGAAAGGAACGGCGTGCAGTGCACACGTCTCGTACAGGTAAGGATGTGCAACGTCACAATGCTATCTCTGTGTGGTTGGCACCACTTCACACGCCAGTTTAGTTCCTTTTGACAAAACGGTGTATCCGGAGTACTTCAAATATTGCCGTGCAGTGAAAGGAACGGCCACTATATATCGTAGCAGGAATTGTTTTATGATCATGATGATAATATGACATTGATTGTTAACATTTGTAATCTATGATTGTCATGGAAATTGTTATTGCACTGCTGTGGAAATTTTATTTGTACATGTGCTGAACACGTTTGTGTGCCATTCTCATATAATAAAATTACAAGGTTGAGGATACGGCATCCATACACCCCAGAGGTACTGATTATGTCAGCACTTTATCCCACCCTTGGCACACAACGGTCTATAGGAGCTATTAATAGAACAATGATAACATCTATTTCATTTGATGGATTTTTGCAGCTTTTTCATTGGGAAAATGATTTAATTGGTTGGCTATGTGAGTTTTGTCCTAGGTGTGTGCCAGGGGTAGATAAAGTGCTAACGTATTGAGTACCTCTGGGGTGCGAGGATGAGGGTAGGCTTGGTCATCAGTAGCTGTTCATATCTCAAGTCATGTTATACCATGCTGTCAGTGTTGGAACAGATTTGATCTCCGTGTTTCCGTTTGTATGTAGTGTTAAGTCCATTTAATAATTAAATTGAATGCCTGTTAGTTGCATTTAAATATCCCTGCTATACACTCCACAGCTTATATAAAAACAGACTTCTGTCATTAGAATTTTGGTTTCTTATGGGCATTTTCCAAGTTTCAAAACAAAATGGTATTACAAAGTAGATTATTATATTTTGATTTTCATCCATTACCGTAATACCTTTCTCTTCATAGTACGTGCATGTGTTGTTTGGTTTCCACTCGATTCATAGGATTCAGTCTTAATGACATGCTTTATTACTTGTTACATTGAATTCAGTGTCTACGTTGTCTAGATATACACACTATCCTTAATTTGTTACTATATAAAAATACATGTAATTGATGTTTTCTTCATGTCTGGATTTTGTAATTTTGTATGAATGAAAAGTATGAATTTAAAAAGGTATTGTTTCTTTCAATGTTATTTTTATTTACAAATAGCAAGCAACATATATCCTGAAGAAAAATTGGAAAAACTGACATCATAACCGATGAATTTCAAATCCTCGCATTGCCAGACTGTTTGAGCCTGCGAGTGTGCTTTCTCCGGAGTGTATACAAATATAACTTCATTTAGATGCCTTTGTCAACATGGGTTTTAAGAAGTTAAGTCTATCTTTCTTCTTTTCATTTGAATGTCATCGATGTCTTAGTCTGTCTTTAAACACACTACCCACACTCTTATTAGTTGGCAGAGTTGACAGGGTAACCCATGAGTAGGTCAAATGAAAAGGACACGCCTGTAGGACCACGAAATAGGTTGTTCTTCGTGTGCACAAGGTCCTCGACAATAATGGCGTCCTCGCCTGGAAGAGTCTGTCTTTGTATTGGCAGACATCGTAGTTCTCGAGCTGCCTGAAAGTCTGTAGTATCCCGACCAACGGATCTGCGAACTCTAGCCTCCTGCAACCATAGTATTGGGAATTCTTACCAGTGTACTAAACCAATGTTTGAACAATAATTGATTACGGTATGCTCAAACAAACCATTATCATATACTCAACAAAATTAATGAATGGTTGATAGCCTTTTTAAGATATAAAAAACAATTATTAATGTTATAAAAGAAATTCCAAATGTTTACAGTCTCCTGGCCCCCGTTTCATGACAGTGTCCTAACTATTTAGGAGCTCCTAAACCTATTTGGGAGCTAAGTGTTTCTCGACGATGTCGCAAGTCTTAATCCTTCATAAATCATCATATAAGTTAGGAGGTGATAAACTGGGTCCTAAAGTTAGGAGCTGCTAAAGTTAGGACACTGTCATGAAACGGGGGCCAGATGTTCTTCAAGAACTTGCAGGCACATGGGAACTTGAAGAAGACTGAACCATCTTGTGGCATTACCTGCAGGGCATGACAAAACTTAGCAATTATCTTCGACACATTTGACCAGTAGATTGGTTGGCAGTAAACTCTTTTCAGGATTACTTCCCTTGTTTTTGTGCACACTGCCAAGAAATCGCACCACGTGGCACCCACCACAGCCATCTGCCCTTGAACTTGGGCCATATAATGTCTGGGAATGCCTTTGATTAAATCATTACCCATGTACATTTTATACACGGGGGCCTTGAACTCTGTTAGTCCCATTAATACTTCTGGATTTTGTGGATCCACGACTACACCATCAGGTGATGCTCCGATGGAGTCTCTTAAACAGCTATCCTTGCCTGGCACCCAGAATCCCGACTCTCTAACCACGTTCCCCGTTAGCATTTCATAGGCTTCTTTGATAACAACCTCGAGTCCTGTCCCATGTTGGAGATGGCCTATGGTGGTTTTGTTATGTTCGTACACAGAGTCCTCCGAGATGAGAGACAGGAAGAAGTCGTATGGCCTTCCTCTGCCGACGCCAATGGCGTCTCCGAACTGCGACGATGTCAGGAGCGTGTTGGCGCGGAGTTTAAACCATTCTTCCGATCTCTGCCGGACCGTGTACTCAATTCCAGAGGAGAACTGGTGTCGGACTTCCATAGAACTCAGTCTGCGATAATGGGATAAAGAAATGAAAAAGTTAATGCACATCATAAAGATCACCTTCCATCTGGGTTGACAGTATTAATGCTAATACATTGCTTGCAGGTGCGTAGCTAGGGGTATTTTAATGTGGAAGTGCCACTATATGCTTGTTTTAAACAAAATAATGTTAAAGGGGCAAGATCATACTTACATAGGGAAAAATGGTCACTATCGGGGTTATTACATATTCTGAAAGAACAATCTTTCCCCGACATGTG
>JAUTBQ010166533.1:0-12151 GCA_032361185.1 Lepetodrilus ovalis | reverse complement strand
CATACATCTATCCATTCCAGGCCTCAAACCTTTTGTACGCAACATGACCGATAAAAGTGGCTGGGCTCCCGGACTATAGCGTATGAGTAATGGTAAGCATACGTTAGGAAGACGCTGAATACGCTAGAGGTACGTGACTCCTAGGTCGAGTACGCTAGTCGTACGCTGACATACGCTGGCTTGAAGGTGTACCGTATAGCTAGCGTATTGATAGCGCATTGATAGCGTATGTGTAACGTACGCTGGCCATACGCTACTCATATCATAAGCTACTCATATGCTGCTCATACGCTACTCATAGGTTAAATACGGAATTTTCATACGCAACTCATACGACAGGTCCACGAAGAAGTGAAGAAGAGCTAGAAATGGGAACCTATATGCATACTCTCTCAAAACTCTGGCAATGTTACTTTCTTCTACTTGGTATACATGTATGAATCGAAAGGTTTATATCGAATGCCAGAAATTAGAGTTGAAAACAAAATTGGTTCTGTTCTGTGTGCAAATTCGCCTTGCTTCTTAAAATCGCAATCTGGAGGCAATCGAATAAACCAAGATATCCTCATTATCAATTACATGGTATGTCATGTGACCACAGACAGGGAACATGTGTACCTAGTTTTTATTAGGACGCTTCGATTCCACGTGAGTTGTGGGCGGCTGATAGGATTCCCTGGACCCACAATGGTGCCGAGTCTGTTTGGTGACACGACATGACAGGAAGAGTCCGGATGTCTACACAAATTTCGTTGACTGAAGTGATCATTAATTGCCTCGATCACTCTCGGATTAGACCCTGTCAGATAAAACTGAACTGACCAGTAGAAAATTGTGTGTCCTGATTGATTGCTTAACCAAAACGTAAATTAGGAAATTTCGTGTATGTCATCATTATACATGCTAGTATTTCTCTAAAGATAATTCGATTATATACATGCTGGTTATGCTAGTAAACGCGGTGAATATGGATAATGATGGTAATTATATTAAATGAAATGTAAAAGGTCTTCATGGTTTTACATTAACCGTAGATGCATTTGTTTGATATATTTTAGCATGGCATTCTCTCTCATGTGCCACCGTCGTATACGCTCTACAGTTTAGCCTCTGTTCAGAATTGACATAAAGTTGAAGTGCAGTTATAAGCAGCTATACATAGCAGAATCAATTCTTCAAATGAATGCATAGGCTTCATATTGAGGACTGGCAAGACCACTTCCACGCTCCGCGGACCTAGACATGAGAAACGTGTGTCATCGTTCGTGAAAAGAACATAATTATCTGTGAGAATATGAACTACGCATGTTTTCCGTATTTTATACCATGCTTCTCTTGCATGTAGCACTCACAGACATAGACAGTTGTTATGTGTTCATTGGTTTAGTTTAGTTTAAACATATTTTATTCACAATGGAAAATGATTGGACACAAGTTATACCAACTTAGAAAATGTCCGCTCCAGAAGTCCATAGGTCATCAGCGTTGCTTGTATCGTCAGTTTATTAAAGAAACACAATGGAATATATAACACGTGTTGTGTTGTTATTCGTTGCAAACCTCATGATATGTTTAATCTAGCATTACCGAACAAAAGCACAAAGGGGGTGAATCTTAAATCAAGCATAGGACTAGATTTAAGTCCAAAGAGTTTTCCCAATTAGATTACATGGTGACAGCTAGTTGACTGTCCCCAGTCCATCGCCTGCTTACATGCAGGTATACGTGTTGCATGTTCACCTCGACTTCACGCCTATTTAGCAATACATTCCCAAGGGGGTAATCATGGCAACTTTCAGCCCTCTGGAAACACGGGCAGATAGTCATTAAGACTCATTGTTAACAAGGGTAGCACTGGTCGACCGCTGCTATTGAGCCACCATCGACAGAGCCTCATCTGGAAAGGTTCGATTCTCCACAGAACACTGCTTTGGTTTGAGGGGATGTTCTAAATGTAAGAACAAATTTGTCTATGGAAGCCTTCGCAAACACAACCAGAATTGACCCATAACGAGGCAAACGTACGCTTTCTAACAGCTACAATAGCCGTGCGAACCATCATTTACTTTCCCTTTCGAGATTTCTTTCGAGATTTGTTCAGTTTTCTATATCTCTGAAATGTCGACGAAATGCTCATAGACTCTCTCATTAAAGCACCGTTTAGCGCTTGTTCCCGATGCGGCCTGTGTTTTCCAACTATTCCTGTAAGTAGTGGGAAATAATCTATTATAAGGGTTTCTTTTAAGCCAGTCGCTCGTCTCCAGCCTGAATCTCGGACCTAATTCGGTTTGCTGTCCCCATTACAGGAATCAGCATGCCGCCCCTGGCTACTTGTCAACTCGAAATGTCATCGATTTGTGTGCCAGCTGATATAAACGATAATTCCGTCACCCTTACAGTTATGAAGATGTGTCCAGAACGTACACGGGGAAACGTTCGTTAAGAACAAACATCGCAGATTTCCATGATAATAATATATTACTTTTTTTGACATTTTTATGAGAACATGCAATTAATGCCATAAAAATGCAGAAATCAATATTAAATAAGAGTTAGGGTTTCTTCTTTCTGGAAAGTGATTTTAATGAACAATCTACTTCGTGTAAATTGAATTATTTTCACTAATGTCAACACTTTTGGAACATTCTCTTTCACTGTTTCTACTCACAAATAGTTTCTGAGACAGACAAGCAAGTTCCTAGTGTCCAATAGTCCACGTACCGAAAAGTTAAGCAAAGCTATTAAAACCATCACGGAAACTTAGCAAGTTTTGAACTCCTATAGCCTACAAGAAACGGACGCTATGTTCACCTTCATTGGTTCAACTGGCATACATGTAAGCTATCGTCACCATGTTCTCGTTAGATGAATAAGCAATATGACATTAAAAGACGAAAACAAACTTTCATCACATCCATTCAGCTTGATTATTCTGTTGTTAAAAGAACTGTTTTCAGTTGAATCTCGTTGATTAAATTTCCTCTATGTATATGAAGTTATCAGTAAGCTATTCTCGAGAGAAGTCATTATGAGACACAGTGCACCCCGTGAGACAACCATAGTGTTAGTTCTCGTGCACAATGCATCATCCACGTAATTGTGGTAACACGGGAAATATACCTAAGTTTGGACGGCATCCGGCAAGTTCCTAATATAGACACTCTCAGTGGAAATCAACTTATACCCGAATATATACATTAATGAGATGACGTCTGGAATGGTTTGCTCCGTCTTCTATCTTCGCACGTCTGAGATTACAGGAATTAAACACGTCATTTGTATATTGCATAGGCAGACGTCGTTATTCTCGCATTCTCGTCAAGATAATTTGGGAGGGTGTCCTTCCTAAATTTCGTTAGAATTAAACCGACACTGACCAGATTTGATAGGGCAGGCATGTATAGCTACAGGGATATATTCCCATAGCTTACAGTGAGCACAACACAAGACCTATGTATAAATGAGCAATCTTTTTAAAGGCATACACTGAACACCGACGCGTACGAATTTACAACGTGCTTGCTTTAAATCGTAGGCGGTATATATTCTCAGTTTGTCGAAACTTCAATGTCCAACCTTGGTGTGTGGTAGCAATTCTACTGTGTGTGGAGAAATTACACGTGCATGTGAACTAAAATTCGAGGTCTGCAGACCAAGTTGTCGCCCTTTGTTCACCTGTATCAGCCGTGTCCTGTGAGTCTTAACGTTACACAGCTATTCTTGGTGGCTCTGTTCATGATGTCGTTGAATGGCTGGGTACGCCTCATGCAGCAAGTGTTTATATACTCTCTGATCTCAACCTCGTGTATGCTCCGAAAAGAGTACAGAGATAACACTACTGTTGGTGGGAGCTGTAGGTTGTAACTAACACAGAATCTGATCAACAAAACAACTGCAGGTGGTCAATGAATGGCTTCCCATATAACCTACAGATCTCCGATAATCTTTTAAGTGAGCATGCTCGGAAAGCGATACGAATGTGTTGACAGTACATCGCACTGGAATGCCCTACAAACTGTATACTCCAAACTTCGCCAACTAAGCATGGTGATTGGCGAGTAGTGTTTCATGTGTAGATTACGCCGGCTATTTATCAAGAAGCGTTGAGTGATGTCTATTTTCTTTGTCGTACACAGATACCACATAGCCAACCCCATATTGCTGAATAACGTGGTATATTCTACCTGCGAGCTTAATTAAGCTCTGTCTAGTGATACACCTTGTAGTTGATGACGATGAACATATCTTTAGTTACATAGGGTTAGTAGCGTGGAAGTATATTACAATAGAAAACATTTTCATAGCTTTCCCGTGCATTTATTTTGAAACCTTTACCGTTTGAAGTATGATGGAAGTAACGGTGATGGTATAAATATAGTGTGTTGACCTCATTTATGCATGAACAACACAAAAATATAACTATCCTAGAGAGATGGATCACCATTACTGACAGCAATTATGCCAGTTCAGTTAGTAATTGTACTACATCTATCTACTAAATTTATGACAATGCGGTGTTCCAACATTTGGTTTAGTAATCTAGAGATTGGAGTCTAGCCAAATATACCTCAAGGAGAGTTGACATTGGACGTTTCCCAACAACCGGTAGGGTGCAAGATAATACATTACTTCCTTTTCAACAGAAAAATGGAGTAATTTATATTAGATCTATATCATTGAAGTATATATAATGACGTTCGTCGACATGCAATGTACAATGGCTTCACCATCAGTTGGGAGTCATACATATACCCTATATCAATCATGATCAGTATCACTAAATGGTCTTTTTAAAGACATACTATGGTCACAGATGGTTGACCTAAATAATGGACAAACAAATTTCTATTTGAAACTACTCACGTTTTATTTGTTCACCAAAAAGTTCTTATTTACTGATGCACGTATGCAAGACCATACATTACCTCCTTTCAACCGAAAAAAAAGAGGAATTTATATTAGATCTATGTCATTGACGTATAATGCTGTTCGTCGTCATAAATATACTCTTACACGTAAATAGCAAACATGATCAGTCTCATTGCTGTCAATTTAGTCTTGTAATTGTTCGTGACATCTAAAACCACCATCTTAAGCTTCCGTGTTCTTCTATCTCTGCTTCTCTGACAAGTACAGGAATAAGTTCCGCGATTAACGTTCCTACTTCAGACTACCAATAAGATGTATCTTTCCTACATAGTTAATTATTATACCAGATGTTATTTCATCGTTGTCACTAACCAGCAAGAAGTCCTATGAGTCCAAAATAGTAAGTGCCAAGCCCAATTGTCTTTGAATATCAATTAGCGATAAAAGTAATGAAATCCAAAGTTAAGCCAAGTCATTTGCGTTTACCTTTATTGAACATTATTTACGTTGAAGATTGATATTAAAATAAATTGAAGTCAAAGTTTAGGTATCGCGAAATACTATTTCTAAAGTCATACGAGGAACTATCTCTCTCTCTCTCTCTCTCTCTCTCTCTCTCTCTCTCTCTCTCTCTCTCTCTCTCACCTACCATGTATATCTTATGCTTAAATTTTCTCTAGGCTCTTGATTTTCACTAGACGTGTTCTTCATGCAGTAAAATAATTCAGATCGGCGCACAGCTAGAAGAGAACATTTTTATCAATACTAAGGTTTAAAAACCATGATTTTACTAGCGCATCGCAAATAAATAATCTCCTGAATAAAATGAAGATTCCGTATGTTCTGTACGTTGGCTAACAGAATGACGCACAACTTTAACTGACTACGTTATTGCTTCTTAATCATTACATATTGTAGTTATCGCACGTGAGAGAACGACGTACATATTTACAATAACTCAATCAGAACCGTTAAATTTAAGCTATATAGGTCTCCATCACATGTAGCGTAAATCTTTAAAATGTTATGTCTATTGGCTTAAAACACGAAATTTAGGAGTGACACCCTACCAAATTATCTTGACGAGAATGTGAGAATAACGACGTGGAATGCATCATATTTATTGCATGTCTATTTCAACTACACTGTAAACCGCTTCATACATCACTATTTAAAGTGTTGGTGTTATCGCCTAAAGCGTGTAAAGGTAATGCCCAGCATTAGATTAAAACATGTTTTTCTATTTTATTTTATTTTACACTGCGGCCAGCTTACATAAATTACGTATTTCGGCATGGATGTATCTGCTGTACACGTCTTTGATCGGTATTACGTCTTTCTGCGTTGTATAGTCGTGTTCATTTAAATAGACCTCGTGTTTTTTCATAAATAACACAGATACTACATCCTACTTTGCTTTATATTTTCGTGAAAACGGACTAAAAACTCCAGTAGATTCTCGTTATGTAGTTATTTTGATTTCGCCTTCTTGGTTTTTAATGCTTTCTTTGCTTCCTTCTTTTTCTTCGTCTTCTTGTCCGTCTTCTTCCCCTTCTTCTTTCCAAAGGGTTCAAGGTCACTGCTTGCCCCGCTTCCACCCTTCACTGTCGTGTCCACTGTGTTAGAAGCCTGCCTCGGGGGTCCGCATTTCCTTTGGGACACGAGGTCTACTGCTGCTTCCTCGACGTCACCTTTGTTGTCAACATCGTTGTCAGATGTAATCTTCTGCTTCTGTTCTTCAACATCTGGATGGTCACAGCTGGAGACAGGTTTATTGACAGGCATAATGGTAGATAGCGGTGGGTGTATGGAGCCGAACACTGCACTGGCCAGTGGTGCAAGTCTGGGCTGACCGTATTGATGTGTGGTCAGATCCATCATGGTTACTGGAGTTGTATTTACCCGGAATTGGTCATCCTGTACAATGGACTTGGACGGAGAATCTGCATGAATCTGTGCAACCGAGGTATATTCAGGCGGGTTTCCTTCTAACATTCTTCTCATAGTATAATTAAACTCGTCATGTTGAGACGTGTTAGTGACATCGAATAAGGCATGTTCCACAACTTGACTTGTTGCCTCTCCCTTTAAATCAATCGAATCTTCGTTGATGATTCCTCCTACGTCCATATCATTGTCTTGTCCAAAACCATCTACTGCTGCCAGGTCGTCTATATTAAATTCATCAACGTATCCAATTGTACGTGAATCTTCAGAATTTACGATCCAATTGGAGTCTTCGGTGTCTTGCATGAACACGTTGTCATCAGTTTTGTCTTGACATGCATGTGCCCCATGGATATGAGATTTATTATGTGTGTCTAGTGCATGATTCTCTGTGTCAAACATCCCTTCACCTATCATGTCAGCGTTTGATATTTTGTCTTTTTCTGCGCTACCACTTCGCATTTCCGTGGTTGTTGACCCCAGTTTCCTCCTAATGTAATTCCGTTCAATTGTTTCGTCAGCAATTTCCATGACAGTTCCAGGTTTACACTCGAAGCTGTGTTCTTTACCGCCATTGTGATCTAGTGCTTCATAGGAACTATTGATATCTGAAACTCCAAGAAAATGCATTAGCAAAGTCTTGTATATTCGAAGTTTATTAGAAGCAGATGCACACTACGACTATGTTAGTCAACAGTTACCAACAAATACTATATCGGAGTTGATGAAATAATATACAAAACGATTTGTAAATATTATAATCTTGAATTTTAATTTCATTTCCCAATCTCTCTTTGCTCTTCTTCTTTTCTTCCTCTTGTAGAGTTTGTTATTTAAAATGTTATAACGTATAAGTTATTACATTAATCCTAAATAAATGTATGCAGTATTTAGTACAACTGGTTGGATTTATAGTTACGGTATATTAGTATTTTAGTAATTATATTATAGATACCTGGTTCACATCCGAGTGGTTCTCTCCGTTCTGGATCCACCGTGTTTTGTTTCTTTCTGGAGATAAATATACATGTACTGTCATCAGTAAGCACTGGAAAGGTCACGTTCCAAAAATTTACATGGACAGATTTGTTATTGTATTCTGTAAAACGGGTAATATTTCCCAAATATTTTTTCAGATTTGTAATAAATAATGGTGAAGAGTGAAAATGGCTATACTACTTCATTACAAAACAAATTGTACACGCTTGGCCACAGTCGTCAAAATTTCGTAAACAGTTATTATCAGCATGATGATAGCGTATAGTAGGATTGACAATTTCTTCAATATAACTAATTGCATAAGATATGGCAGCTCAATTGATAACATTACAACATTACAATAATGTTCATTAATACCTAGACTTTGAGGAGAAATAGAGATATCCAAGCAGTCCAAGCAAGGCAGCAATAAGGACGGCGATGACAACAATATAGGCGATTTCTTCTCTACGTTCCGGTGGAGGGCATGCTAAGAGATAAAGACATACACAATAGTAAATGATACAGAGCCATACATTGTGAGTATATATATATATATAAATTGCTAATTGTTTTTGTTTGGGTCATTACACTATCATATCATATATATGATATGATAGTGTAGTGACCCAAGCAAAAACAATTAGCAATTTATATGATGACATTTCTAATTATTGTCTTCGTGTTGACATTCTCATCAATGTTCGTGGTAGTGTCGACGTAGTCATCATAATACACACTGTTTATACCTTAGCATTGCAGTTATCATCCTATGGCCTATCAGTACCAGCTTGTGTTGCAGATTTACCACAACATTCAGCATTACAGAAGTTGCGGGTTTCCTCCTATTATAAACTGTGATGTGAATAAAACAATCTTGAAAACGGAACTAATCCCGAACTCAAACTCAAAAGATAAAACAATGAGACCATTAATAATTGCATGCTAAGATAAACTTGGTATATTGCACATATACTATAGTATCCTATACCGTGTGTTCTTCCATTGGCTGTCCGGGGCGTGTGAGCCAAGAGTATAGGTGTTGAATAAGTTGTCGTCGATGTAGGTGGAGTTGTAGTGGCGATGTCAACGTGCGTAGTTAAAGGAATGAATACAGTAGGCAACATCGGACAAGGCGTGGTTGATATCTGTGTTGATGTCACTGTTGACGTTACTGTTGATGTCACTGTTGACGTTAGTGTTGTTGGCATTAACTTTGTAGTTAATGTTGTCCATGTCGTTGTAGAAGTAGGTGCTGTTGATAATGATGTTTCATGCCGTAGTGTAGCGTTCACTACGATATAGGCAATAGCGATCTGGTTGGCGGAGGCAATAGTGGCTGATATCTTGGAAACTGTTCGTATAGAAATAGTATTTTCCGTCATGTTTTGATCTAGCAATACGAGTTGTAGTAGGGTATTGTTTTCTGTAGGTAACAGAGTAAACATTCGTGATCCAGCATCGTCTAAGGAGATAGTTGCAGAATAATAATTTGCTGGTATTCGGATGTGAATAGTGGTTAAGACATTGCTAGAACCATTCGGCAGTGGGAGGTTGAGTAGGTACACAGTCTTATCGAATGATAGCACATCTTGTGTATGCGTATTTGGTGCACTTTCAACTTTAATGCGCAACTTCCCCTTTATAGTGTAGCTCCCTTTTCTTGCCGTCACGATGACAGTGTAAGATAGGTCAGATAGTTCAGCTTGCGTCGTCAGTTGGCCAGTGTAATTGTTGAGATAAAAATCTAAAACATAAATAAACAGAATAGTCGAAACTACTATTGCCGATCCATCATTGTGACATATTCTACCATCTACTGGGCTCTTCTGTTAACATACTGCTACACGGTCCAAATATACATGTGACGTCAGTCAATACAGAATCATGAATAGTGTGCAATACTTTGAAGGTTTTTTAATGGTTTGTGTTTCCGTTTTAATAAAATGGGTCATCAGTGTACCTAAATTGCCTACGGTCTCCAATGCATAGAAAACTGTTTCTCCTGTATCGTCATCATCTACATGGAACACACTAACTGTTGAGCCGATGGGACTTGAACTGGGAATGACGATTTCAGGAAAGCTGCCCTTCTCGTCAATTGATGGCGATATCCACTGAGGTCTGTATTCATCTCGCGGCAGTACCTGTCACGTCAGACGCGGATTCGCAGCATGTATAATAAGTCACACAGAATTGAGTAATTGTATGTGCATTAAGAGGAATAGATAACGCAGGAAGCCTGTTTTATAAAGTTTGCCATTTTTTACTGTCGACTATTGATTTTGCAACGGAACTCTAACACTAACCATTGTAAACGTTGTTAAATGCTTGCTATGTTCCACAACATAATTTAAAACGATACCTTTACACTTTCGTGGACGTCAATGTATATACAATGGATTTAGGTATAGCAAATGCTTTGCAATACATTCACTCATTATCTTAATAACTTCAGTTTTTGTTATAGACTCACTATATCAGGCACATGTATCTGTGGGTACAATATACAAAGGCGACCGCTAATAATGACCATGTGTTACCTCTATGATGACAGTAGCGACCCCTGTGCGCGCTATCCCGGACTCTGGCTGATCGACCGCCTGCACCTGGAGGACCTGCACGTGTCCTGTGGACGTCTCGTAGTCCAACTCTGCGGACTTGACATACAGGGAGAAGCCATCCACATAGAAACTAGAGGAAGACGGACCGTTCACTATCCTGAGGCTGAACTTGCCGTTTTCACCTTCATCTTTGTCCGTACACTTGAGAGTAGCCAATAGCGTATCTGAAGTCAATCAAGTAACTTCATTATCAAGGTGCTAATTATACACAACGGTTCATTTCTGATACGGATACATTATTTAAAGGCATAATATCACATATATTTATGGTTGTTTAATTTGTTTTGGACTAGTTCTTAGCCACAACCACAAAGTACATTCACTTGACATACCTAAAATCATGTTTGTACTTCCAAAAACCTTTCCATTGCTGTACAGCAGACAAATTACCACTGCACCCCCACGATAATGTGAATCGAATGGTGTTTTACTAGCGGTCGTCAATATGTAGGCTCCTACTTTCGTTTTCCTCATTATATGCATACAAAGGGGCGTAACTCGACTACGATATCCTTGAATTCAAAGTAGTAGGACTCGATTTCTTAGAATTCCTTCACAAATCAACTGATGCATTAATTATTATAAAATATGAAATTTATTATAAATATCAAGTATTGGGGAATAGGTATACTTGTAAACAACAACTTTTGGGTGTACAAATCAAACGTGACTAGTCTCAAACAGAAATTCGTTTGACCATTATCTAGGCCAACCAGCTGTGATAGTATGTCTTTATAGCGATTTGATAATTCTACGCATTTACCAGATGTAGCATTTTCTACAGTTTTAACTCTGTACACATTCTGCTCGAATGTTGGAGTGTTGTCGTTGATGTCCTTGATATGTACGATGACGTTGACGACTGCCTCGTGTGATGCTAGGTCGGTGACTGTTAGGGACATGTGACTACTCAGAAGTGAGGTATCCATGGTCTCCCTGTCCATCCGTTTTACTATCTTCACCTTTCCATTTGGTAAAGCCAACAACATGCCACTCAGGGAACCTTTATTGAAAAACAAACAATAAAAATAATAAATAATAATAATAATAATAATTGTTCTAACATCTTACAGTGCGAGAACAATGGAAACACGTATTCTCTAATCTTTGTTAAGGCATGATGGCAACAACAACAAAAACAACAATAATAATAATAACTGCAGCCTGGAACGATGATTATTTTGGAAAATGTGTAACTAATAATAGTAATAATAATGATAATGATAATGATAATAATGATAATAATAATAGTAAATAATAATAATATTTATAATAAAAATAATAACAATAATAATAATATTCATTAATAATATTAATAAATAATAATAATAATAATAATAATAATTAATTAATTAATTAATTAATTAAATGACAGGTATCAGGATATTTTAAAGTTAAATTTAAATTACAAGTCATTATCTGTAAGTAAGACGTCAATATTTAAAAGTAGGGCGTCAATAACTTGCAAAATATTGACGCCCTACTTTTAATAATGACGACTTGCTTGCTGGAACCACGTGTCTCACGAAAAGTCCGTGCAAAATAAAAATTAGGGAGACCGACACTGTTGCGTAATGGTTTGGGCCAAATTGTTCAGAATATGAGTAGTTTAACTTAACAACACCACAATGAAGCCAGCAAATCCTTTAGAAATGAAAAATAACCATTGGATAAATATATTTTATGGATTAAAATGAAAATATTTCCGATATGAAGAAATTATTGCGAAAACA
>JAUTBQ010166511.1:0-12153 GCA_032361185.1 Lepetodrilus ovalis | reverse complement strand
CCCTAAACTGATAAGTCGTGATGTTAGTGAAAGATTCTAGAAAGTGACTCTAAACTCCATTACAAGAACAAACACAAAAGTAATTGGTCTTACATATAACAATAATAATAATGATGATAATAAAACAAATAATGTATACATTGATGTTGTGCCTAATCCGTTCTCAAAGTGCCATATTTTTACACCTGTCAATGGAATAGTGTGCTCTCATTTTTCCTTTTCAACTCCCTGGGGAGTATGCATATCATATTTGCAAGCGATTCACCAGCGACTGTTTTGTCAAGTGTTTAACCCTAGGTTAATAAAGCCTTCAGACAGCAAGTCCAAGTTTAATTCCAACCCACTGTTTACAATCGGTCCACACGATGGTCGTAATACAGACACACACTATTTCACGGAATCCGATCAGAATAATATAACACATTCAGACTTCTTTGTTTCTGGCCCTAATACAATTGTACTAAGCTGAGTTCATGAATAATGGACAGAGTATAGTGATAGATGAGGTGTTCCCCTGGGAATGGAGAGATTTCTTTGGGAAAATGCTGTAGAATGACATTCATTTAGTGCGTTCATCCCTGTATTTGCGAGTTAAGTGTCTTAAGGCTTATATACAATTACACTGTTAGCTTAACGCAGTTGTAGCAGAAAGTGTTAGGAGTTTTTTTTGTTATCTCATTGTACTGATGTCAACTTTGACCTCTTACACTTCTTCACAAATCTTATGATTATCATCTATGCTGCAATGAATGAAGCCTCTTTGTCTAGGTTATAAACATTTAAATAATAACTGTTATTGACATTAATCCATAGCCAATGTTTCAGAACTTATTCTCAACTAAATATTCTTATTCGGAAGATCTACTATGAACAGTTAAGCAAGTCTCAAATGATAAAGCTTCCCATAGGCTACTTGATACATGCATTGTGTAATACTGTAACCATTGTCTAGTATTAAACTTCAACTTGTACTACCATACTCAGAATTTTTTATATTTAGTACTTATCAGTAGTCCTAAATGTATATATTTTGATTTTGTTCTAATTGAATACAGGTCTATTACAGTTACATGTATTAGTTATTATTTTCTTTTTAGATGGAAGATTTCAACACAAACAAAAACAACAAAAAATAATAATAATTAAACAATTACAATTTTCTTTAAAATTCCATATTTATCAGATATTTTGAAATTGTGAATAAATAAATCAAAATTATGAACTGATTCCTGTGCATATTATATGGTACGAACCATTCCCCAACTTCATTCTTGAAGTCAATCACTCATATTTTATTGCCGTTTTGATAGCCTGTCATTTCGCTATGGGTCACGTCAGATGATGTTGTTACTGCGAAAGCTACCAATCTTGACAGCCATGTCAATTCATATGCTTGGGGGCCAGATGCAAAAAAAAACAAGGAAGATTTAGAGCCGGTAATTAAAGAAGACCCAGGATCTACTAAAAAAACTCACTGCTATTGTGTCTATTTTAATCCTGGGGGCAGCGAAAATACTTTAAGAATTCTTCAGCTCATCTGTTAGCATTCTTTCCACCCATAATTAAAGAGGGGAGATTCTGCTCGGTTCCACGTAACATCTGGCCGTGCTTTCTCAGAACTTTCTCAGGGTCTGAGACGTGCATGCATGTGCATCTGAAACGTGATACACCCAGCGCGCATCCAGAAAACATCTTCCCTCATATTTCCCAGGTTTTTTCCGGCCAATGTTTTACTAGGAAGTGTCGGGGCTAGAGAGCAGTTAGAGATCCACATAGCTTTCGCAATTTTCGTGATTGGAATTTCCGAGCAGAAATCAATTCTCGCTCTCTCTGTTTCTCCCATGTTTTTGTGATTGCAAGTTTCGTAAGGTGAGCTAGCTTATATCATATTGTTGTGTTGGATAAGTAATTCTTTTTGCATGCATGTTCTGATAAGCATTTGTTTATCCAATTCCAGTTTCTGAGATACTATTCAAAATAGGGATATGACATTTCTGATTTGAGCTAATTCACAGCATGTAAATGGTAACAAATTTTGCATCATTTGTACATTAATCTGTCAACTAATTTTACAATACATGAACACTAAAATATATCAATTTATTGTACATTATGTAATTAGTTTGCGTCATTTCATTTTACGTCACGGCACATACGTAGTTTATGATCTATTATAACTTGTTTTGACAGTGATAAAGTTGTGAACAAGTCTTGACTTTGTCTAGGTAGGATCAGTCTTGAAACAAGCAAACAAACATGAGTCAAAGCTAGCGTAGACCATTATGTCCACACCGCGGTATTTATCCACGTATTTATCCAGCAGGGGGTCCTAGCTCACTCCAGCAACATTGTATGTTTAACAAACACATTTTATGATCATCTTGGATTAGGAATGTAACCATTAATGCTGAGCCAGGACCTTGACATATCCTCGCTGCTTTTGTTGACCGTAATCCTCCTCTGAAAATTGCCAGTAACCTTACAGTGGTGGAATATGAATCCTGAAGACTACAACGTTCATAATGGTAAGTGTATATGACGTAAGGAAGAACAAGTTAGAGAGATGCGCTATGACGCCATTTATGGGTTTATGACAGTCTAAGTTCTGTTTGAACAGCTTGACATTCAATTTGACCAGTCTTCAATGGGTTATAAGACTTGATATGGGACTAAGTATTTTCCAAGGTGATTTGTGTGTGTGTGTGTCTGTGTGTGTGAGAGAGAGAGAGAGAGACAGAGACAGAGAGAGGTATGTGTGTGTGTGGTGTGTTTGTGTGTGTGTGTGTATGTGTGTGGTGTGTGTGTGTGTGTGTGGTGTGTTTGTGTGTGTGGTGTGTGTGTGTGTGTGTGTGTGTGTGTGTGAGTGTGTGTATGTGTGTGTGTGTGTGTGTGTGTGTGTACATTTGGACTATTTTGAGTACCCATACTAAGGAGATTCATCCCACAGACAAAGTTTAACAAGTAGCTGTCAATTACTGTGAGCATATTGCTAATTAGTGTTGCCAATATTATTTTAGTATTTCTTTCAATATCTTCAGAGTATTTTACCTTAATTTCACTCATTCTCCTTATGTAACCGACTTCCAGCTGCACACATATACACATTAATGCACGTAAGCGCACGCGCACACACACTGACAACACAACACAGCACAACACAAACACAGAGAGAGTCCCAAGTTTGTTTGTGTACATAATTAGTCATACTCTATCCCAGCCCCTCGTGCAGGTTTAGAGGTATCCTCCTGAACATCTGGATTGTTCTACCGGCTGGGCGAACCAGCAACGTGCGGGAGTGTAAATGTGCAGCGTGTTACTGGCAGCTTTGGACAATGCTGTACTGCAGATTGCAGAATGCACATTGCATGTTTCACGTGCCTTCGGCCGACAGATGGGAAGCGCACATTAGCCGCGGAAGTGAAATTAAGACACGAGACTCCCCCGGAATTCTGTTATGGTTTGCGTGAACATGTGAGCCTGTTTATATCACTGGGGCGATAGTCGTAACCTCAATTATCCCAGATATATACATATAGGAAAATGATGTAATTTATTAAGAATATTTTTAGGCTTTGCGTGACTCACGTGAAACACATTACTGGTCATGCACAGGTATATAGTGTAGGATCTTTGTGAGCTCAGATGTATAATGCACATCTGAATGTATTAGTGTACAGTGTTATTGCAATGCACCGACATTGATGTCAGGCATGTTTAATGTGCATGCTATTAGCTATATCTGAGCTTGGTTACTGGTCATGTACTGAATAGTACTGAACTGCAGATAGTGCAGGATATAACAGTGGATAGTGCAGGAAATAGCTGTAGATAGTGTACGATAGAGATGTGGTTAGTGCGGAGGTTTTACAAAACTAAAGGGTCCGAGATCAGTTCCTCACTTGGTTCATTATCTTTTCAGCAGTAATGCCATTCAGCTTGACATACTAGTGCAATATCAGAACTAAATAGTTTACAGTTGCCATCTGTCGTTTCTCTGTATCCGCCCGGGTTCACGAGTCTTACTGTAACACACAGTCATTGCTTCACCTCCTTACACACTACACATATTTCTTTGGTATCGCTGAACAAGCTATCAGTATTTTGAACAATTCCTGGTTTCTGTTATTGATGTCCAATAGACACCCATTCATGAAGCTGTCTTATCCACTGTTCAACCGTAACCCTCTCACAAGTGACATGATGCCCTGTACAGCATGTAGCCTGTAGCCGCGTGTGATATAAGTTGCTGCCTTTAGCTCTGTCAGCAGAGTGCTCGACTTGCAATCTAGCAACTCTGGTTCGAATCTCAAGATTGCCATAGTCCTTGGTTTGAAGTATAACATCATATTAACTTCTGGTATGGGGCGGTATCCTATAAACAGCTTAAGTTTTTAATTGACTTGTCAGCAACAAAAACGTTAGTTATCAACCTATTTTGACCAAGTTTTCTGTATTTGGCTTAGTCAAACTTTCTTGAATTTATGTCTAAAACTTCAGACTAATCCAATATAGAAAACTTAGTCAAAATGTGTTGAAAAGTTAGTGTTTTGCTGACTTAAGTCTTAAGATGTTTATAGGATACTGCACCTGGTATATATCATTGTTGTCAAAGATTATACACAAATACCAATAGTAATGTTTTTGCCATTGTTCGCTTACCATAGTGTTGTGTGTTCCACAACTAACGTACAGCTCTGTGTTCCACCACTAACGTACAGCTCTGTGTTCCACCACTAATGTACAGCTCTGTGTTCTACCACTAACGTACATATCTCTGTTCCACCACTAACGTACAGCTCTGTGTTGCAGGATGGAGGAGATGGTGAGAAGCATGCTGCAGTACAAGGCCAAGATTGACCAGCTCAAGCAGGAGAAGTCCAACCTGACGGCCACCTACGAGGTCAGTCATCTCGCTCATCTCGGCCGTGTCCCTCCACACGTCTCAGTCATCTCACCTATCTGTGTCCCTCCATTCATCTCAGTCATCTCACCCATGTACTTCCACACGTCTCAATAATCTTACCCTTGTCCTTCCACGTGCCACAGTCATCTCACCAGTGTCCCTCCGCACATCCTTCTCAGTCATCTCACCCCTGTCCTTCATTGTGTCTCGGTCATCTCACCCTGTGTCCCTTCACATGTCTCAGTCATCTCGCCTGTGTCAATTCTCGCTCTCGGTCATCTCACCTGTGTCCCTGCATGTTCCTCCACTAATCTCAGTCATCTCACTTGTGTTCCTGCATGCATCTCAGTCATCTCACTCATGTTCCTCTACTATTCTCAGTCATCTCACCTTTTTTCCTCCACTAATCTAAGTCATCTTACCTGTCCCTCCATCCTTTCAGTCATTTCACCCATATCTCTCCACGCTCTCAGTCATCTCGTCCATGTCTCACCACGCTCTCGGTCATCTCACCCATGTACCTCCACACATCTCAGTCATCTCACCCATATCTCTCCACATCTCAGTCATCTCAGTCCCTCACTAATGCATCTCATACAAGTCTTCTCACCTGTGTGAACTTTAAACTTTGTTCCTCTACTTCCTCGAATATATATGTGGTAAATAACACCTAACTTCAAATCACTCGACTACTCAGTCCATCAGTAGGTCAAACATTGAGGCCAATAGTGTGGGACATAAAATTGAAACATTTTATTAAAATATCAGGCTTTGATGTTCTTCGAATTCTGTAAATAGAAATAATTGCATCTTTAGAGGTGCGATTATATGTACAGATTATTACATTACTACTTGCACAGCCTGTCAAGTTTCCAAATGCAATGGTCTTATTCAATTGAGATTCCATTTACAGTAAGAGATAATCAAATTTGCGCAACTTTGAAAATTCCTAATTTCTAATTTTCCTGCTTGTGAGACGTATGTGAGACGTATGTGAGACATATGTGAGACGTATGTGACTACTTTCCAGGCAAACCTGCAGAAGTACAGTTCTCATGTCGGCACGCTGGAGCGAGAAAACATGGTGCTGCTAAACGAGGTCAAGAAACTACAGGCTCAGGTATGTTTGACCTCAACGTGTGTGTCGCATTTGTCCTCATGCATGTCACATTTGTCCTCACAAATGTGTCATGTTTCTCCTGGCATGTGTCATATTTGTTCTCATATTTAAAAAGAATATATTTAAAGACATTTATTCCAGCAGACACAAATATTCATAATAAACATAGATATGATACGTAAATATGGTTACCGGTAGGAGTAATATGAAAATTGTCAAGTATATTCAGCAAACAAATAATACATTGGTAATTAATAATACATCTTTGTCACTTTTTTAGTTTGATTTCATGTTTCAGCTCAAATTGTATATTCAGCAAACAAATAATACATTGATAATTAATTAAACATCTTTGTCAAATTGTTTGGGTTTGATTTTATTCTTCAACTCAAATTGTATATTGAGATTTTGTGAACAAAACTTTGAGTTGAGCACTATGAATGTATACTCAATAAATGTCATAATCTCAGGCCCCAGTTAATCATTCCTGAGTATATTATCGAAAAATCTGAAATATAAAAGTTTAAAGAGAAATCAACCTATTAACCAATATTGCCCAGACCATAATACTGTGGACCCCCGTTTATCCGGACTTCGTATATCAGGTTCCCTCACTGTCTGCAAGGTTGTTACTAGGAACCATATATATGTATCATTCTTCCTATGTAAAAGTTACTCAGATATCCGGAAATTCAGTTATTCGCACGATTTTACCGGGAATGCAACCGTCCGGATAAACGGGGTCGACTGTATATATCCTGCACACTCACACTGAGTGTAGTTCAGCCAGCTGAACATCATGGCAATGGCCGTCTTTACTATTGGGACATTGGACCAGAATGGAATATCCAATGGTAATGGGGGACCATAGGGATTCAAAGTCTCATGATAAATATCACGTGACTGCTCATTCAGGCGCATCTAAAACTATATACCTGCGCCCATATGCGTAATACACGGGAAACTATCAGAAGACTGTACCCAGTTTAGCACGTCCACTTCACCTCAACCTTTCTTTAAATAATTTCATTGTTTATGTTGATATTGAAGTAAAAACCAGTTTATTACACATATACCTACTTGCAAATACTATTTACACAATTGAAAATGTAAAAAAATCGAACATGAGAAAGTATATAAAATCTTTAAAAACGAAATAATAGGTATTTTTACCGAACACAGTTTTGTCCCTTTCAAACACATTTCATAGCAAATAAATGTTTCCATTGATGTTATTCAAATAAATAATGTGGATTTTACGAGTGCTTCGATAAAATCTCGGCAAACATGAAGATCAGTGTCCGTGTCACTTTTATTACTAAATTTGTCCAAATCCCGAAAGCAAATTGTGTTTAATGTCACAGACATCTTGGCTTCAATTTTGCAACCAAATACATCAATGTTGATGAATATTTCTGCGGTAATGTAGGCTGCCCCTAATGACACGTATATAGTGTTGGTACAGTATATATTATGTTAATTTTTTAATAAATATATGCCGACAATTCCATGATTTTATAAAAAAAAATATATGCATGTATCCATGGTTGCTACACACTGTCCAATAATTGTTTTTTCTCATCTCCGTATTTCATAAAAAAATACCAATGTGTCAGAAGTCAACAGTAAACATAATTAGTTTTTGTGCGAGGTGCGCCTGATCTAAAAATAGCTCAACGCGCGAGTAAACCAGACTATGGTTCCCTATTACAAGCAGGTTGAGCTAACCCAAGCGTTAAACTTGCAGCTGTCTGGCAAGGGAGACGACCACGACAAGTCGAAGCTGCTGCTGCAGAGGCTGAAGATGCTGGAGGCGGAGAACTCGGCCCTGGTGCTGGAGAACGAGCAGCAGAGACACCAGTACGAGAAGTGTCTGGACGAGATCGCCAACCAGGTGGTCCAGGCCCTGCTGGCTCAGAAGGTAGGCAGAGTTACCTCCCATGTGCAGAACATCACGTCGGCCGACAAAGGTAGACAGTTACCTCCCCTGTGTGCAGAACTGCACCTCGGCCAAGAGTGATGTGTCTCTTTTTGTTGTGAATTATTCAAAGATTTTCGGTTAGAGTACTTTTATCTGTGATAAGGTCATCATCGATGAAGATCTCTGACTTTGCTTTAATTTAATCCTTTCCAACCAGAGATGCCCTAAATAGTGCATGTGCTTCATCCAGCAGGAAGAGTATGAAAATAATGGCACTGGTTAGCTTTCTGGTGAGCTACAGATGTACACACTGCATGACATTGACTACCTGTGTCTCTCTCTCCACAGACACTGCGTGAGGAGTGCATGAAGCTCCAGGGCAGAGTCCAGGACTTGGAGCTGCAGAACAGACAGCTCAACTTCATGTTCCAGCAGCGGATACGCTCACCGTCCGAGTCTGCTGCTCAGGTATAGGTCCTCCTGCTTCAGTAGAACACACACCTGTCTTATCATCCTTCAGTAGAACACACACCTGTCTTATCATCCTTCAATCTTGTCCAGGAAGATTCTATATATATTCAACAAAATTAATTAAGTGTCTGGAGTACCTGGAGCCAGTAGAAATTCTTTGTTGTTAAAATAATATAAGCTAAATGTGTATGTTCAAAAAGCCTATGCTGGACCTTAATTAATTTTGTTGAGTATACTATAAATCATGAAATTGGTCTAGTATTAAGACACTATATGAAGAAGGGGTCAAATGTGTTTGTGGTAATTTCAGCATAATTAGGGTTAATTATTCTTTGATTCTCATCCACCAATATCATCGTAATTTTCTCTATTTGATGAATAATCATATTTCACAATTGCAAAGTATGTTAGATTTTATTTTAGTTACTTCCAATTTCATAAATGTTGCTTTCCTTTCCTACAGCATTTATCCAAAACCAAGACGTCTGCTTCTGGTGCAGCCATTAAGGGGGAGACAACTCCACAAAGTTCATCAGGGTCATTACAGAGTATGTGTAGTGAATATGTAAGTACATGGATGCTGCACTTCATATTATATTCTACATGAAAAGAGTATAGGCGATTAGATGATGATGATTATGCTGGTGATGATGATATATTGGAATGAAGAATTGAATGTTTCTGTATCAAAGTGATAGGCTTCTAAACACCAATTGATGTTATTCTTGCAAAATGTTAATGTAAAAAACAACTTGGAGTGAGTTGTAATAACAGTTATTTATTTATGCCGTCGCTTCCAGATGTTTGACGAGGGTCCTGGTATGCCACAGATGAGCTCCCCACCTCCGTGGCTTAGAGACAAGCTCGACCTTCCGCTGACAGACGAGAGTCGACCCAGCTCCTCTGACACAAGTCCTGTGACGCCCACAACACCCACCATCCCCACCATCCCCGTCGCTGCTAACACCATCCCCAAAGCCAGCAGCATACCAACTCTGCCGTCCAAGATCGAAACAGAGTTCCCAGTGAACAATTCTAGTCCCAAAGTCAGGCACGTGCCGGGACTAGAGAGGGGATGTCAGTCGTTAGATCGCATCGGCGTCAACAGGAAGTCACCTGCCGTGAAGAACACCACACGGCCACATCGCAAACCTAAAAGTTTAGTCAAAAAGTCTTCGAGCGTGAAAAACGTGAATTCCGAAGGTGCTACGAAGAAAGCCGAGGTCATACCTCCGCCTCCTTCCCCTCGGGTCAAGTCTCGGATTCCCAGCAAGGTGCCAACACCCACAACTCCTGGTCAGCGAGCTCGGCTAGGCTCAGGCAGCCAAACTCCCGAGAAGAAGCAGCAACAGCAGCCAGCACAAGGACCAAAACACAGCACACCTCAAAGTTTCCACGATCTCATGTCGCAGAGGAAGAAGGCTCTCTCTCGCGACAGCTCGCCCAAGTCCGCCACCACCACCACCACCGTCGCTGACTCCTCTCCACAACCCTCGTCGGCCTCCCCGAGACAGGTGCCACTCCCGTTCCGCAGCCAGTACTACTACGACTACAGCGACGAGGACAGCGACTCTCGGCCGGTGTCCAGAGACTCCAGCTCCAACTCCACGGTGTCCCTCAACGACCTCCTGGACAACAGTCTGGACTCCGACCACCCTCTGGACGAGGACTTCCTCTCCGACTGGTCCGCCAACTGTCTGTCTCCGAACTCTCTCAACTCCTCGGCCAACGGGCAGACACGCATTCCCGTCATGACCAAGGGGATGTTTTACCATTATTCGAATCCAGCGCGGACGTCTCCATCTCCAAAGGCTGTAAAGTCCGGGCCGTATTCCGACATCATCGTGAGAAACGGCAGCGCCACCATCGTGCAGAGTGAGGACGGGCTGAGCGGCTGTAAGCCTCTGAGACCCGCCAATCTGATCCTGGTTCCGAGAGAGAAGCAGTTCTCCTGTGGCTTCAGCTCCTCCTCCAGCTCTTCCAGTGCAGAGGAACCCAAGTCCCTCATCAGCAGCGTCAGACTCAACACGGTTATAGAATCAAAGGGGTGCAACTCTGAACAAACTGCTGAAAACAAGGGAGGTAGTACCGACATATCTCAAAAGACCACCGCTAGTGAAACTGGCGTTAAGTTCTCTCCGGTGGTGGAGAGCAATAAGAATTGCATTGTGGGTAATGTGTCATTGCTTGCCAGTCCGCCGGAGAAACTTAGGAAGATACCCCCACCAGTGCCTCAAAAGCCTTCACGGATACCGAAGACGTCGGGCGGCGGACCTAGTCCGATAGAGGACAAGCTGAAAGGACTTGTGTTAGACAAGAATGGTTTGCCATATCTAAGTGAGAATCTAACTGTTGAGAAACAAAAGGATCTAGCTGCCTTTTTAGTGCAGGATGTGATAGAGAGAGTGAAAAGTCAGGAAGTGATGGTGAGTAAGCCAAAACTGCAATCCAACGACTCCAGTTTCGAGAGTGTGCGCGTCGAACGTTCTGGAAGCAAAGATGATGGATATTCTACAATGTCCAGTGACATTCAGCCAGAAATCTTAGAAAAATTCAACGATGCCGCCACTCAGAGGGCCGAAGTGCAGGTCAAGTGTCAATCTGAAGCCCCTCCTTCTTCCGCCAAGACGAAAGACGCTTTCACCGATGTCATGAGCGATCCCGATTCGGCGATGGAGACGTCGGCTCACAGCATGGAACTACGCAACTCCAACCACAGCTTGTCCTCACAGGTCTCCACCTCCAGCTGTGAGAGCGCAGTCAGCCCGGTGCTCAAGGTCAACGACATGAAGAAGTTTTTCGAAGACGAAGCCAAGAAACTGAAGGATGTCAAGCAGTTCAATCCGTCTCCAAGGTCGCCGCTCATTTCGCCGAAGAGTCCCCGGAGACGTTGGCCGTTCGACCGCGACAAGCACACTAGGAGTCCGACAGCAATCAAGTCCATGCAGCAGGTGGTAGAAGAGCTGGAACAGCCGTCTGACATCTGCGAGGAAACTTCTGGAGATGACGGCTCGGTTCCAGCGTCGGACATCGTGTTCCAGAACTTCTCCAGCCTGGACGACGACTCCAGCTCAGATCCAGTGACACCGCTCCACATCAGCGAGGACAAGCTGCTAGAAGACATTCCCGAGGATGACGAATGGGAAGCCATCCACCACAAGAACGTGCAGGAAAGTAATGCGGCTCAACAACAACAACGAAATAATCCCCTCCTCCAAACACACCTAAAAAATTCCATGGAAAAATTGCCAAACAAACCTCAGCCTTTTACTCAAACACTTCCATCATCGCTAGATTCCAAGAAAGACGCCATCACTAACCTCCCTCCCCTGTGCCTTAAGAAGGCCAAGTCGGACACCGACCTGTCCCACGCCGGACAGACGAAATCTACCTCCATGTACGAAGACTTCACACAGGGAAACTGGGACAGTGGGAAAGTCCCGGAACGATCGTCGTCCGTATCGGAAATGGACTTCCAGCCAGCTCCGAGCGGGATCCTGAATTGTGATTATAGACGCCAACCCAGAAGCATCGACATCGACGAAACCTCCGTCCTCTACAGGGTACACAGCATCATCAAGGACTTCTGTCAATCTAAGGTATGTCCTGTCTACACTTTTTGTCAATCTAAGGTATGTCATGTACTGTAAGGTATGTCCTGTCTACAGTTTCTGTCAATCTAAGGTATGTCATGTACTGTAAGGTATGTCCTCTCTACAGTTTCTGTCAATCTAAGGT
>JAUTBQ010166500.1:0-12153 GCA_032361185.1 Lepetodrilus ovalis | reverse complement strand
CGTTTAGGATGATCCGGTGTGGTACACAAATGAGCCCATATCCATGTAGGTAGAAATACTGTCGAGGTTCATTTCATAATTGTGGAAACGCTTCGCTGTCAACAAACGACATATCTTCGCGTGTTTCCGTATCATAGAAAATATGTTAGGACCAATCAGAGATAGTGTATTTTATGGTGCTATTGACAAGACGACACTGTGGATGCACATGCACCACGGGAAAAGGCTATTCTTCGAATTTCATGTCCGGAGAGATCATGTCACATGATCCGTGACCCATGACCTGTGACCTAATATTGTTCTTAATAAATGAGTAGCATTTCATATTTTTGTTTATTCTTTTCCACATGCAGATTGAAACATGTCGACAAGATAAATTTGTTGTAGCAGTGTCACTCGGGGTATATGTGTTTTTATGTGTCCCTTGTGCGGCTCGGGGTATAAATCCACACGTGGGACGCATAAAAACACATATACCCCTCGTGACACTGCTACAACTTATATTGTCTATTTAGGTCGACAGAACCTGTGGCCATAGTAGGTCAAAGGCAAACAATGATACTAACCTTTAGCTTCTGAACCTTGCCTTTCAGGGAAGAAGTTAAACCGACGTGTTGGAAGAGAGATGGCTTGAATCTGTGGCGAATTTGCAGTTTCATTCGATCACAGTGTTTCTGAAAACATTAAGTTTTGAAACCGTTTTCCAAAGTATGTCAGTTTGTTTTGTGTGGTTAAATTGAAAGTTGAACCAACAGAAAACAACAGTACTCTGCTGTGATAAGAGTCAATGATAATAAGCAATGCAGTGGAACACTGAGGGTATGGACATACCTGGCTCTTCTCAGGGCTGCACACCTTGACCTGTAGAAGGTGATCCAATAACCAATCTATGGGTTTTTCTGCATAGAACATTAGAAAGAATTCCACCACCAGCGGGATATCGGCAGACTTGAACAGTTTACCTGCAAAATAAGAACAAAATTAAACTATGCAACAGAGAAAACAAGCCCAGTCATTTCTATATATATTTGTCATGTCATCTATATTGAACATCTCTGCTAGGGTAAACACAAGAACACAATAGGGCATCTCCAGTTGACACTCACAGGAAGACGAAAACATTCTCAATTGATACTCTTAAGTCTTAATGCCTTAATGACTACTTGGATCTCGAGTTCATGTTGAAAAAAAACACATGAGTACTATATCAGGCTAAATTGAATGTCCTGACTCTTTCAACTACATTGATTGAACTAGTTTCTCACTGTGGCAGGAATATTTCACCCAGGGATGGAAATTAACATTAGCCTGCTAGGCCGGGGGCCAAGATTACGAAACTCTCTTGAGTACGAACTCATGCTCAACTCAGGAGTTTTGTTCATAAAACGTCATGTGACGTCATAGCACGAGACTCAACCGCTATGACGTCACATGACGTTTTATGAACAAAATTCTGAGTTGAGTATGAGATCGTACTCAGAAAGTTTCGTAATCTCGGGGCCTGGACTCTCCCCATGGTACCCCTGGCACACATCTAAAGAGAAACTTACGCAAACAGTCTATTGGAGATAATATTAGAACAATAATAACATATATTTCATTGGATAAATACAAATATGTATTATAGTGTACCATCTACCCGTTTTAACGGGCAAAAGTAAATTAATATTACTATCTTTACATCACATGGCCTTTACGACTTTACTACGCGGGATGATTCAATGGCTGACTTCGAGCGCGAAAATATAGTAGTATTATAGAAGCTACCTATAGCCGTACTATAGACCGCGGGAAGTCAGGAGAGCACGGCTAGAGTGACGTCACGATCGTACCACTGCCCACGAACGCCGAGTTCGGCGAACATACAAGACATGCGCAGTAACAAAACTCTAGCGATACTATAGTACCCGCTCGAAGTCAACCATTGTAATGTACCGGTAGTACTATTTGTCTTACCTTGGTTTTATCTGCTTTGTCTGTACATATAAGTTTGGAAACTGCCGATCCTGTCTTCAAGAAGTCCGGCAGAGCTACATAGTTCTCTGTGGGACATGTCGTTAAACAAACCTGGATTCAAGGACAACACATTTTTTTTATTTTTAAGACAAAGTATATGACAATAAAACAAAGGAATGTTTTAAAAAAATACGTAACAAAAATAAACATAACTAATAAGTTATGTAATTGGTTTTTTTACGTATTTTAATTATATATATTTTTTTATTTAGACTATGTATTTGCTTATTTATTGATGTTCTATTTATTTATTTATTTATTTGATAGTTTCGGCGTTTTCGGTAATGCCATACACTGCGTCACTATTGTATGGTCAGTGTGAAGATCTTTTCTTTTTGTAAAGGCGTTTGATTAAGCAATAAGGATACGCTCTGTCATAAGTGTATTTACCTGTGGCGTCGGGCAGCCACTAACAAAGACTCCTGCTCCCATCCGGGCGCATTCCGTCAGATCAAAGTAAAACAGGTTGGGCTTCCCTCTGTAATAGAAACACATCATTGCCGTTATGTCAATGCACAATCGTGCAAATGGGCTACGATCAATTATGGTTCAGCCGTAATTTTATCTTTAAAAAGTTGTGATGCTGTAAAGCTATTATAAATGCTTATACTGCTCCTCGACAAATGATGTATACTACATTATACAATAAGTTGCTTAATAGCATACTATCATAGATGGTGGACTTATATAATGGGCAAACAAATTTCTATACGAAATTACTTACATTTGATTTGTCCACCTAAAAGGTGTTATTTTTGTATGTACTTACTCCCAAACACTCGATAGTTGTCAAAACTTTAATATTTAATATAAATAACAGAAAATCTAACTGGTAGATGGAATGTGGATCGACTAAAGGGATTTTGGTGATATAAAATTGATAATATCCCAAATCAGAAGTGAATGAAGTTTACATTTATTACTCAAACATAGTGCTACGCGCTCATTGAAATATGTGATTGTATTCCTTAATCATGGTAACATTTAAATAAAATTAAAGAACATTATGAATTGGCCCAGATGCAGGTTTTAAAACATAGTTACTTGTTCTTTAGTATATCTATGCCTTGCAGCAGAGCTAATAGTCATATATGGGCAATATTTAAGGTGCTATGCAATATTTTGAAGCGTTTTTATTTATTTTGTATCTAATAGTCTATATATTTTTAAAACTTCGAAAACAATTCATCTTTGGAGATACCTTTTTTTTGTGTATGTTGTAATAATGGATATTTTACATGCATTTGTGTCGCTCTACACTCCGTTCTCAAGGCGCTACACAATTATTACCCCGGTCATTGGATCAATGTGCACTCATACATTCTCAACTCCCTGTGGAGTATACACATATGTGTAGTATAGTACACTTACTTCATCGTCCCCAGGCCGCACAGGTTCCCGGATGAATCCTCAGGGTAGAGTAGTAGAGTGGGATCGCCATAGTTGTATGCTGTAAACATAGATCGTCAGTGAGCAATTCTTAACGGAAACATGGCACCGTGTTACTGATGCGTCCAAATACTGATGTGACAATATCCGGTATTTAAAATATGAAGATATCCGGAAATTGCAACGTACAATGCCATCCTCTAAACACGGGCTTACGTTTCGTCACAGTGGCGGAAGAGGGGAAGGCCAGGGTATGCGTTTCAGAGGATGAATGTGCAATAACTGAGATATTTTACCATAGCTCGTTGGGGCATTGCCATTATGGTTCATAGAATGACGGTATTGTACAGGGGCCGGTTCGACAGAGCGATCATAATGCTACGAAAGTTGCAACTCCATGTAGAGGTGGACTCACACGGTGAGATTTGTAGCAACAACTTGTATTATCGATGCATGAGAACAATCGAATATATTCAATTCTACGTCATTTTCAATTGTTCTCATGCATCGATAATACAAGTTGTTGCTACAAATCGCACCGTGAGAGTCCACCTTTAGCGTATGGGAGTACGTAACTTATGACTCTCGTGGAGCTATGGGTGAGACATTCGCTGCGACGTAAAGCATTTATGAATTCCTTCATTCATAGAACTACGATCGTTTTGTTGAACAGGGTCCAGTAGTCCTCGATATACTCACCGAAGAAAGCAACGACCCCTTGTCCAAGGATGAACGCCAGAAACAATATGCAGCAGATTATATCTGTGCATGATCTAAGAAACCGGAAATAAAACAGAAACATGCAGTTATGTCATAAATTAATAAATACATCTATTGTCAATCCGACAATCTGATTGGTCCACATCACACCAAATCATTGCGTTCATACTTCGATGAGCTAAGTTTTCTTGGATTGCATTGCTATGTGACGTGTATATGACGTCATCTATACTTGACTTCAGCAAAAGATTGTTGAAAATATTCATGCGCTGCTCCTAAAATGCTGACTAAATACATTGATGCATCATTCTTTTAAATCAAAGGATCCCCCATCCTTTTGTTGAGTAATTTATTTATAACAATTGACTTTACTTTTTATTACGTTTATCGAAGTATGAACGTAAAAAAAGAAAGATGTACAGTTTGTAGATCGGTTTTTACGTTCATACCTCGATGAACGTAAACAAAATGACAGTCAATCCTTAAATAACATGTAATGCATCAAAGCTGTCCTATTCGAAAAGCCAACACTGATTACGAAACTTTTTTGAGTACGATTTCATGCTCAACTCAATGTTTTGTTCACAATGAATTCCCCACATAAAAATAATAGCTTGAGTATGAAATAATACTCATAAAGTTTCGTAATCTTCAGCTATTTATCTATTTCTTATTTGGTTTTTAGAGCCGGTTCCACTGAGATTATTTCACTTATACCACGGCTTGTCAGTTTAGGGCAGGAAGAAATCCTTAGAACTTAATGTTGCAGTAAACCTGTGAGCACTGGCTGGTACAGACAGATCAAGGATGTTAATTTCAGATCATGAAACAACGTGACATTGCATCAAACCGCAATGTTGCTGTATATATTTGATTCCACATAATCGTTACGTTCCTATCCTAAAATTATTCAAACATGGCACTTACCTATTTTGTATTGGCCCTTTAAACGATTTATCGTACACCGCAGGCGTTCCTGAAAGACAAAACGCATCCTATATTAATGCATGATCACGGACTACATTGTTGATCATCAGCGACGTCGTGATGTGAAATCAACGTCAATTCGGCATCGTATCGACATTGTATGTCGCGATGTGCCGGCTGGGTTCGTATATGTTTGAGTATATACGCTGTTTGAGTATGTTTAAGTATATATGCTGTTTGAGTATATTTGAGTATACCTGATGTTCCACAGGAAACGCTGCCCTTACTGACAGGCAACAGGTGGGAACATGATAATTAATATTGATATTATAACACTGAATAGCATTTTTGTTTTGTAAAGAAATCTGCATGTGGTTCGAATATGCATAATACTCGTATACTATTTTCTAATATAGGTCACTCGCTGGAATATTATTTACAACAGCAAGTCTGTAATAATAATAATGTTCAGCGTCAGGGTCATTGGTGGAGTCTAAAACACTCGACCATCCCATCCATCCATCCTATGACATCAGCAGATATGGCAATAATAATAATAACAACAACTATTACAACAATTAGTGGACAACAAATGTTATTATTATTATTATTATTTTATTATTATTATTATTATTATTATTATTATTATTATTATTATTATTAATTATTCTATTATTATTATTATTATTATACATTATTATTATTATTATTATTATTATTTTAAATTATTATTATTATTATTATTATTATTAATTATTATTGATGTTCCATCTACCATGCTAAGGTGGTAGGGTCCACACGTCAGCATGTACACGATTAAATTCTTGCTGTTACTATTGCTTGTAATATATATCACAGAAATCAATACCTCCACGGCCACGATTTATATCATGAATATTATTATTGTTTGCACTTTATTATTCGTAACTATATACACATTCGTACCAGAACCCTTCAGGAAATTAATAGTAATTTAAATAATCGTGATCGCATGGCCATATTATTAAACAGATAATTAACGGGGACGTTTAAAAATACGCCGACGGAAAACGTACGCGTCACATGACGGCTTATGATAACAGTTGACCAGTGATCGACTTTCATCGTCTAAAATACTATTGTATAAGCACCCGTTAAGGCAATAAGACTGTCAGGATCATTTTCCTCCTACCTTCGCCGTCGCCTTTACTTAACAGCGACGTCGTGGAGGTCGCTACCGGCGTCGGTTTCGACTTCGTCATTGCAAAATGTCCTTAATAGTGATCAGCAGATGATCAGTGGTTATATATAGCGTTAGATAACAAAGAACGAGTCATTAGACAGGTGTATGCATCGATAGTCGTATACTAGTATATATGCATACAGTAATCGTTATCCTCGCGTCAACTGATTAGCATGTATATACTGATATGTATCTAGCCCAGTAAAACTCTCAGGTATATTGACACTGTATACAGTATCATTTGAAGTCGCTTCTTCGTGTCACGCTATGGCGTTACTTTAAATGTGCTTTAACATGTCACGATATGACGTTAGTTCACTTTGAGGTGTTTCTCCGTATCACAGTAGTGTTATTTCGTCAAAAGTCCTCCTCGGTGTCACGCTATGGCGTTAATTCGCTGTGAGGTGCTTCGCCATGTCACACTGGTGTTAATTCACTTAAAGGTGTTTCCCAGTGTCACGCTGCGGTATTAATTCACTTTCATGTGCTTCTCCGTGTCACCATGGTGTTACCGGTATTTCACTTTAAGGTGTTCTCCATGTCACGCTTTGGTATGAATTCACTCGTATGTGCTTCTCCTTGTCACCATGGTGTTTTGGGGTAATTCACTTTAATGTGCTTCTCCGTGTCACATCACGATTTCATTCACGTGGTAACTGCCCGTATCATCCTCCTACAGTTTTAGTGTCTTTATAGGGGATTTTACTTGAGATGATGCAGTGTTAATTCACTTATATAATATATACATGGAAGTGCTTTGTGTGTCACACTTTAAGTTTCTTTTCTCGTATCACTACTGCGTTGAGTCACGCTAAGGCTTGGTTCACGTGTAACGAATTGGTGTTAATCTGCAAATGCTTTTCCGCATATTTTATATTTTCATGTCACTATATTGTGCTTGTTTGGTTACTTATAGGTGGGTTGCTGTGTTTTTTCCGTATCACTGTTAAATTAATGTTCGAGAGCGGAAATAGTAAAATGTAGTAGCCGTCAGCTTTCATAGGGTAAAGCATTCGAACGTGATTCTATACAAGCGTGTTTTAACATTGAAAGTATATTAAAGATGTTTCTTGAAGATTTATCCGGAGACTATGATGCGAAACACGCTACAGCTGTCACAAGAAAGAATTCGAACAAATCAACTAGGATCCCAAAAATTAGCAAAATCCACAAGGACCTGACAACGGTCTTATGTTGAACCGCTGAATCAAAGCGATACCAAAGCTTTTCGCGTCGACCCAGAATTTTCAACACGACGTCTCGCGAAACAGAAATATCCAGCAACAGTGAGACAGCGTCAATGAATGCAACGGCATTGGTAGAAACTCAGTAGGGGAGGTAGGTCCTGATTTCGAAAGCTGTTGTCATCAATTCAGAATGTACACGACCTGCTGAGTCTCACGAAACAGAAATCTCCAGAGATGTCGGCAAAGGATGCATTGGCACTATTTGCAAAGTCTCAGGGTGGGGTGAAGTACCTGAATATCTTGATTTATAAGCTTTTCGCGTCAATTCAGAATATGCAACACGACGTCTCGCGAAACAGGTATCTCCAAAAATGTTGCCACGATGTCAAAAGCACTAACTGCACAAAACTAAACAGATGAAGTACGTCTTGCTATAGCGTAGCGTTCAATCCATTATACCAGTATTCCATTATTCCAGTACTCCATTATCCCAGTACTCGTGATTTGGAATCTAGGACATTAACAACCGCATACGTCTACGTGGTATTACTTAAATAGCTATATAGTCATCGATTCAACTGTATCATAATAATATATAACCACAGCTGTTCATATTTGTCAGATGTACATACAGGAAATGTATTGACTTCATTGTTAAACAATGTATGGAGTCATGCTCGACATAATCAAAAATTATTCATCCATCGATAAAATTATAATTAATTCTAGGTTTTTGTGTTAGGCTTAGCTGTGATAAAGTCATGTTGACGATACTTTAACTCTCTTCCTGCTGCAGGCAACCGGAGATGCCCTAAAGAGCTGTGTTAGTGCCTAATCCAGCAGGAAGAGGGTTAAAAGCACACGCAATAAAGGAACCCTTTTCAGGAACATAGCTCATATGGGAGTGGCAATGTCATACTATGAGATGGGAATACACACAATCAGATTTGGTTATGATCCATGGCAACGTGACATGTCGATGATACGTTGATGAAATATTAAGGCCCCCTGATACTCCCATGGCTCACAGAATAACCTACGTCGAAATGTTGTCTTTTAAAGATGGCAATGCTGGTCCCCCATACAGTTAATTTAATGGAATAGGATTCAGGAACGCATTACCCAACTTGGACCCAACATGTGTGCGGTGTTTCGGGGCTAGTTCGTTCACTAGCAGCTTGCACCAGCCAATATCAATGGCCTGTGCTTTGCTCTACAAGAGGAATAGCCGAGTATCCCAAAATGACGACAATCCGTTTAATTTCGAGTATGGTTACCAGATGCAGACTAAGGGTATTTATTCTACACATTGTACTGTATAGGTCTGGTGTATGCTATATATTGTATTATAGTAGCCTACTGTATATAGTTTACGTTTATTTTAACAAAAATACGATCTTATTGATCAATTAATTATAAATTCGTGTGCAATATGTTAACGGTGAGTCGGTGATTCGTGCTTTTGACTTCAATAAACACCTGTAGAGGACCCCTAACATTTTATGTACAATTTTGGACACAGGTGGAGTCTTGGCCCCGAGATTACGAAACTTTCTTGAGTACGATCTGCTCTGAGTAGGTTTAGGATGATGATTAATGTTAGCACAGACATACAGATATGCATCCAGCAGCTACATTTACGTTGTTTTTGCGATGATAATTATTTTATTCATGGAAATATCCAGTCTGATTCATCAGCTGTCCACCCGCTGTTCCATAACTTCCGATTGTCAAAACATCACGTCGCGTTATCGGTATAAATGACGTAACAAAGACTAATTACAGCAGAAATAATCATCAACATTGAATTGTTTGGTTACAAATTTGAAGCCTCTTTGGAATCAATAAATAGGCTACTATTTGCAACCTAGATACGGCAATATTTAGTATTACAGTTACGGGGTCGGGGACCAGGGGCGCATGATTATGTAATTTGATCTCCACATTTCGGAAGGCTTTCCATCGAAGCCCTGCTGTTGATCAAGATATCATGTCTAGATATCCTACCACAGTTGGGAGGGACAACATACACGAAATCCGTGTCATCGTTGTCATCGTTAATCTCCACATCAGTAGGAGACGTAGTCTTTGCTAAAATGTTAGTTACGCTGCTAGTATCTGCAGGCTTCATTTTGGCGCTACTGGTATCTGTCTCATCAAACGTCGTCCGAAGCGCAACTTTGACGGAGATCCAGTCAAGGTTAACTACTCTCAATACCAGATATGATTTTATGTATACTTCCTTCATATTCACTATGCTTATTTCACCGAGTAGACTATCAGGCACGTAGCAAAGGGTATTTTAATGTGGAAGCGCCAGTACTGTAACTGCACTAGATATATGCTTATAAAGGTTTTGTTTAAAACTTAATGTTAACTAGGAAATTGATGTGGAAGCGTCCACGTATCTGCTAATATATCGATATATAGGCAGCTACGCGCCTAGGAATATGTTCACAATTTCAATCCTAAGAACTGCCTATGCATTAAAACTAACTCATAATTATAACATCAATTAGGTATATATAATTACAGTGTGATTACACATTTTGGTTTGTGTAGGATTTTGCGAAAGCCTGACGATCTCAGCGTAAAGATCTACTTGAAATCTCCAATAATAATATGTCGTCATTTCTCGTGATTTTACTGCTCTTCAATCAACTTGTAGCAAGCGCATGATAGATCTAGAAGTGAAAATATACGTTGCAAATGTTCAACAATGTTTTCGTTGTTAATACACATGTAATTTTGCATAGTGAGCCTATTTTTCAAAGGTGTCAGGTGTTCCTAAATTGTGGAAAGTAACAAGCTTATCCGTTGTAATTAAACACCGTCTTTGGACATTGTTAAAATATAATAGGATACATCTATGCCATGGTATCTCCTTTTATTTAAAAATGTGTGGATTGGATATAACTGTTGTTCGCATATCATTTTGGCTTTTAAATTGATGTTCTTAATAAAGGTACGCGCTATTGTTATTATTTTTTAAAAACAAAAGTTAACAATACATGTATTTAGATGAACCTTTGTCGCAATTTGCAAAATGTTCATATAAATGTTTCTTTATACGCCCAGCATATGGCTTGCTGACATATTAGCAATTAGCTATCCCCAAATTGTGCCACTCTCAGAATTTTAGTTACTTAATTGCAGTTTTAGTGGTTGGTCTTTCTCATATCCAGTCGCAAATGGGTGAAAGATTCCCGCAGCGACGTTAAACTCCATATTCACTCACTCACTTCTCATATCCTGAATGATATGCAGTGAATATATGGAACATCTAATGGTCTGCTTAAACACAATTCATGGCCATTATAACAATAAAAGAAACGTTACCAATGCATAGCCCCGTCCCCAAGACATTCTGGTCGAAGCTTATAATATCCCTTTTAGTATTATTATTATTATTATTATTATTATTTTTTTATTATTATCATTATTACTATTATAATTTATTAGTAGTATTACTTTCAGCGCCTTAAAATTAGCAGTTAACCTATATATATATATCTATATATATATATTTTGATTGGTTGACTGATTGACTGTCTTTGTCTGCGCTTCGAGCACGGGTTGTTCCGCACAGAATCCAGCGCGTTATTAATACACTAGTATTGTTACTATTATTCAATTTAGCCTTATTGCATGCACCCGTTAGTCAACTGTACGGCACAATCGTATTGATGTAATTTGCTGACGCACGGGTGACGCCGGTGAGACAAAGATAAAAACTAATTGCATATATATGGCACGTAGGCCTACATGTCTGCAAGGTTAACCTCTTCCTTACCAGTGCCAATTAATCGAAGGTGACCTAGTTATACTACTCTATACAATCTATTTGCTATTATGGTTCATGTTTTAATAAAATAAAGTAAAAAGACACATGCGACTGTGTTCTTAGAAGTATTTGTCTTTCGTAAATAAATTAAGTGTGTTTATCGCATCACGAACCATGAGGCTATCGGTTGATACTAATTTGGTTTAGGTAATAATTGATTTCTGCCTAAAATGATACGCATTGATATTTTGAAAACATTCACTAACCATTATACCAGAAGTGCATAAAACATAATATTTTATACATATTCACATATATGCATATTCACTTAGGTATATTGACCTCTCAACCAACTGCTTCACATCACCGGGAACCTAATATACGGTAAATAAAGCCAGAGTGGTGTTAGAAGGTGACCTTCAACGTTGTAATCATTATTAGTAGCAATGGTACAGTTGTGTTGCAATTTGACATTATTCGAAAGAATGAGAACAGTGACGATGTGGTTTCATATCTTGTTGTTTGCGTGGTCGAATCGGATGTTATAGATCTGCTGATCGTGGAACTGACCAATTTCCATTATCCAACCGGAGTTAGTTGATGTCGTTGCCTGGCGCTGGGTATATCAACATCCATTGATTGAACGCACAAAGACGTGTCAGTACAGTGTTTTCTATACGAGGTGGAATAACGTAAAACCTGGTGACTTCTGTATAGGTGTGCGTGATTGATTTTGGAAAGGTATGTCTGGTAAACAGGGTGACCTGATGAAGTCCAGTGATTGCATCATTCTGCTTGAATGTTCTCTAGAGGTGATGACCCGCGCAGTTTCAGGAGAGGGAGAGAGAGAGAGAGAGAGAGAGAGAGAGAGAGAGAGAGAGAGAGAGAGAGAGAGAGAGAGAGAGTGA
>JAUTBQ010166489.1:0-12154 GCA_032361185.1 Lepetodrilus ovalis | reverse complement strand
ACACACACACACACACACACACACACACACACACACACACACACACACACACACACACACACACACACACTGTATATCAAACTTGTAAGTTCTCTGTTCCGGAATTTATCACGTGATACCAATAATTCCATATGGTCACTTTAATTGAATCTTTACTGTTTGCCTCACTGCTATTTCACAGCCGAGTGGACAACATCCTGGACAGACCATGGCAATGGTAAGCGAAGTGCTGCTGTACATGTGTGCTGACTCGCTCCTACGTCCACACAAGTTTAACCAACATTTTCAAATAATTAATATACATGTAGGCCTACTTCAGTGAATAACAATACACATTGACACAATGAAGGTCACATCTTTAAAGGTATACAATCACGGTTTGTTGACATGGTCAAACTTATTTTATCTGAAAGTATGTATGTACATTAGAGTTGTCTACATATGTATATTGGACAACAAGCTACATTTCCCGAGTCTCCCAGAGGTTTTCAATATTTTCATATTTTATTGATATTTGTTTTATCTCGCGATTATTAATACGTAGAAACAAAAAAAAATATATAATTAAATACATTTGACCATGATGTATGTCAACTAACCGCGATTGTATGCATACGAAGGAGTTTAGTATGTATGTCGTCAGCATTTACTTATCCATTGCGTGTATATATTAGTATTTGTATATTTTCAGACTATTCCGATTTGAAGATATACTTCTTGAGACAACTGCATAGTGCATTGAATAAGTCTTCATTCTCTAAGAACACATTCGCCAATATTGCAAATAAAGTTGGACAATTGAGAAGCGCCTTGATGATATAATGACTTCATGGTGAGTTAATATACTAGTATGTAGAAACACCAGTCACTATATAAAGAAATAAAATAAGATGGTATTCCAAGGAACAAGGGTGAAGAGTTATTTGAAGTTTAGCACGCCGAGTTACAAAGTCCACACAGCCAAACAAGTAGCTGGAGTTTCCTCTATCCCTCCCTGCTGACCATAAGAAAACTTTTTTTTTTAAATGTATATGGCCAGGGGAGAGCTAGAGACCAACAGTTATCCTAAAATGGTATTTTTTCCTCACCCACATCAACTCATAACATTAAAACGTGCCGAAATCGCCTCCACTTTTTATTTAGAAATGTGTTTATTAGTTCCAAAACACGTACCATGCTAATTGATTTACGTATCCATCCATGCAAACGGACCGAGAATTTCTTTTCCAAAATATTCGTAATTTCTCGAAGCAGGGAGGATACAGGAATCTCGAGCTACCAAACAAGTTGTCAAAGTCGTTGGAGGAAAAATAATAAAATGACATTTAATGATTTTTTGAAACTTTTCCTTCTTGCAAACTTGACCCTCGTCTTCATCTGTGTATTTTCAGACAGTGTCCAGATATACATTTGCCCACTCCAATTGGTCATCGGCTGAACAGGTGTCAATGATTCAATATACCAATAAATATTATCTTACTCATGTGTTCATTGCAGTCAATCAATGATTCAATATACCAATAAATATGATCTTACTCATGTGTTCATTGCAGTCAATGCTTCCGATAACCAATGAGTTCCCTTCCATGAAATACTCGTGACGTCTTCACAATTTACACGTGGCTTGTATTGTGTGTGGTTTTTATAGTTTCGAGCTATTTCATGATTAGTTCACTCAAAATCACGGCTTGTCGGTCATAGGGCAAGAGGAAACGTAAAACAGCCGTAGACGTAGCGCTAAGAGTTGGAAAGCCTTTCGAGAAATGGCTGGTACTGACGAACCAAGGACGATAGCTGTGCTGTAAAGTTAGACAGCCTATATGCACGCATAATGAGTGTAGTGAACACGCATTTAATATAGCAATCTTGTCTACTGCTAATGTTCATGTTGGAGGAACCGAGTTTTATTTATTGAACACCGAGACAAAGTCATAATAGGCTGTGTATTCCCTGAGGCATATGAACATTCTATCCGTACAACTATCTGTAAACAAGCTGTATTGCCAATGGCGTTGAACATGTACGATAGCAACGCGAGAGCATGAACGTTCACACACCGACTCCGTGGCGCAAACCCCGTTTGACTACATCCGCGTCATACCTAAAGACGTTTACAAAAATGGTAGTTAATGTCCCCTGCTTGGCGCTCAGCATAAAGAGAAGTTTACATCAACGGGTGGTCACTCAGAGTCACCTTAATTACTGTGTCTATAAGTGGGATATTCTTGTTAACTGCGACATTAATATTCCAGAGTGAGCTAGCACTATTAAAACGACTGGTGGAAATCCAGACTAGCACAAGCAGACGCTAACATTCACCGCACTACAGCTCCATGCTGTGAGACAAATGCGTCCCAAAGAGGGACCAGTCTGCCGAAATCAGCAATGCTGCAAGGCGACTGTCAAAGCATTTAACTACACATACACACACACACGCACGCGCGCGCGCACACACACACACACACACACACACACACACACACACACACACACACACACACTATATATATTTATGATATAACATGAGTGGTAATTTATTACTGAATTATTAAAATACTTGGTAACTTTGATATTGTGCGAAGCTTTGCAACCGAATCAACATCGACGTTATCGGATGAATGCATTTAATTACGAATATCACAAATAATAGTCGGGATGCATTGTGAAACTAGTTAAAAAGATTCCATCACAGATGGTTGACCTATATAGCGAACACATTTATATTTAAGACTATATTTACGTTCGATTTGGCCACCCAAAGTTTTTTTTTTTACTGATGTACTTATTCACCAATACTGGATAGTTAATAAAAAAGACAGAAAACATTTTATATGAATAAAAGGAACGTATCGGGTCTTTGGGTCATCTAACTGCTAGATCGAATTCACACCAATGTGCATCGACGAAAGGGATCTTGTTGGCGATATAAAATTGATGATAAGTATCACAAATGAATGTAGTTTGCATTTATTACTCAAATATAGTGCTACGCGCTCATTGATTGTGATTGTATGCTTTTATAGTTAGAAACGATACTAACAACAAAAACATACGACACTAGTGTCATTGTTAGCAATTTGTGGACTCTGAGAACCCAGTCTTGGAGAATGAAACACTACATGTATGTTAAAGGCATACCATCACAAATGGTTGACGTAATCGACGAACAAATTTCTATCTGAGTACTTACGTTTTGTTACCTACTGATGTACGTACTACGACAACCAATTACGGTATACTCCCATTTGTTGCACAAACCACTCGTTACTCACTTTAAAACAACATAGGTCATTGTTGACAGCGCTGCTAATCTCATATCTTCCACCTAGTATGCAACAATGGACTCACCTTCTACTAACAATAAGGCGCAATGGTTGTGAAATATTCACATGTAATTGATTAATAATACCTGTATTAATCATAACACAAGCTGCACAAATATGCATTAGCATTCTAGTAGTTTTTCCCCCCTATTTAACATTTCAATAAGTATCTAAGAGAACATTATTAATAATGATAAACACATGTATAGTTAAAGGCACAATATCACAGATATTTATGGTTGTTTTTTAAACTAAATATTAGGTACAACTGCAAAGTACATTCACTTGACATATCTAAACTCATATTTGTACTTATAAAACCTTCCCATCACTATATAGTAGACAAAATACCACTGCAACCCCACGATAATTAATGTAAATCTAATGTGTTTTTTTACTAGCGGTCTTCAAATGCATTTCTTGTTCCTATTATATTCATATACAAAGGAGCATAACACGACTACGCTTTCCTGGAATTCAAAGTGGTAGGACTCGATTTCTTAGAATTCCTTCACAAATCAGCTAATAAATCAAAGACAAGATAATTAATAGTCTGTCGCACTAGTTCATACCAAATATTTATGATAACTATCAGATGTTGGGGAATAAGTACATCAGTAAATAACAACTACTGAGTGTACACATCAAACGTAACTAGTCTCAGACAGAAACACTTTTCGCCATTATCTAGGTCAACCAGCCGTGATAGTATGCCTTTAAAGCTGGACGAATTAAAAAAAAGCCAAATTACTAAGCTAATTGATCATTACAGTGTTCAGTATGTATAAACATCCAATTAAGATGTGCAATATGTAGTTGGGGAATTGGTGATGAATTCCATTATCTATTTCCTATGTGAAAGACTACCCTTTGTAAAAGAGTATTACAATAAAACACCATTTAAAAACACCATATCGTAATTACAGTTGAGAATATATGTTTGCATAGGTTAATTAAATTGAATTGAATAGTTGAATCAGATTAGACAGTTCCACTTAGGCTATATGGGTGTGCTTACTTACTCCTTAAACTGACTGTGTAACAACTGGGACAATGTGGTTGTGTAACAAATGGGAGACAACACTTATTACCCAACACCGGATAGTTATCACACATTTCATATTTTATATGAATTCAGGTTATGAAGCATTAATTATCTTGTCCTTGATGCATCAACTGATTTATGCATGAATGTTGTCGTGTCGTTTTGTATTTTAGTCGTACTACTTTGAGTTACGTCCCCTTGCATTGATACAATGAAGCAAAATAAAAAGTTATATTCAGGTTGTCAAAATACATTATCGTTGGGGTGCAGTGGTATTTCGTACACCATACAGCGGTGGAAAGGTTTTTGAAATTACATGCATCATTTTATGTAAGTCAAGTGAATGTACTTTGCAGTTGTAGCTAAGAACAAGTCCAAAACAATTATTAATGTATGTGATATTATGCCTTTAATGCAGAAAGATCTATTTTGAGAGAGAAAAACACAACGACCTTGGTTTTCGGAGATATGCTCATAGTACATAGAAGTCAATTATTCATGGTCATAATCATATCCCATTATTCTGAGATTTTCTCGGTTAATCCGTATGGACTCGACTCTGGCTCTAAGCAAGTAACATAATTATGCACCAAGGTGTCACTAAAGTTAGTGAATACATGTACTGTTCTTTGCTAATTGATGCCATTTGATAAGTAGATAGTTATTCTCCTCCATACGGTATAAGTTATTCTCCTCCATACGGTATAAGTTATTCTTCTCCATATAGTATAAATTATTCTCCTCCATATAGTATAAGTTATTCTCCTCCATACAGCATAAGTTATTCTTCTCCATACAGTATAAGTTATTCTTCTCCATACAGTATAAGGTATTATTCTCCATACAGTATAAGTTATTCTTCTCCATACAGTATAACCTATTCTTCTCCATACAGTATACGTTATTCTTCTCCATTCAGTATAAGTTATTCTTCTCCATACAGTATACGTTATTCTTCTCCATATACAGTATACGTTATTCTTCTCCATACAGTATAAGTTAGTATTCTCCATACATTATAAGTTATTCTTCTCCATACAGTATAAGAATTATACGTAACAGTAACGCGCACATATATAGTAGATCTATTTCGAAGTACGTGTAGTACACAATTATTAAGGTCAATATGTTTTCTCCTAATCACAGCAAACACGGTTAGGTGTCCTAGGTGTTCCGGGATCCTAACAAAAACCTGGTAGGACACTTCCACCTCATTAGTAAAGTTATCATTCCGTCCTAGAGAGCAGGATTATATTTGATGTAAATGTTGTAAATATGTTCAAAACGCATTCATGTACATATATCACAAGCAATATTTAAGTAATACAGGTCACCAAGTGATACATATTTCATTTGTTTCTTTGTTTTCTAATTATTTAACATGATTTGATGTTTTAAATGAGAATAGATTCTGTTCTATTCTGGTAGTGAACTTATATAGTACATGTATATGTAAATTCATGGATATCCGCCTAGTGCAGTTAACCTGAACAACATTGAATGATGCTCACAGATAGTAAATAACTGGGTTATTTTTAAATAGGTACCAGGAAATTTCACTTCGATTTTTTCGTGAGCAAGTACTCAGACCCCACTATGAAAGGTTGCTAAAGATATTTGGTGTTGTTGTGTAGCTCCCAGATATCTTACTTCACTTCTGACAGTCCACAATCCGAACCGACATCTCAGATCCAAGAGCAAGGACATGCTCACTGTTTCTAAAACTACATCAAACTTCGGCGACCGTGCCTTCAAAACTGCTGCTGCAAGATTGTGGAATGGTCTGCCTGACTCCGTTAAATCTGCTAAATCTCTTGACTCTTTCCGCAAAGCCCTCAAAACTCATTTGTTTTCAACAGTGTATCTTGGTTAATATCTGCGTACACCTATCGGAACCAGTAGATAACTAATAATATAGGGGACGAGAGGTCATCGTCATACGTTATTCAAACCTATTTGAATTAAGCATCTTATAGTAAGACCAAAAAATCCCGCTGTAATTAGATCAGCCCTTGCCGACATGCACTTTTTATAGTGACTCCCCTCTTCCTTAGGGTTCGTCAAATGCTGTATCCGTCCCTGTAAACGTAAACAATCCCGTGTGGTTGACCGATTTAATAGTCCGTTGGTCAGTGACATGAACTTACTGTGCTTATAGTACATGTACATGTGTTTAGCCAAGTGTTGCAACAACGAACTATGTCACCCGTGAATGGACGATACATGTTCTTCACAGTAAACCGACTGTGAGGAAACACTAGTAGATACTGAAACACAAATAACGCAATGCTACTTTGTATTACGATTACGGCAAAGTAATACTAATTTGAAATGTTGGTATGTTACATAATGACTATTTGCCTTTACAATACTCTTCTTCCAGCTCTCATAACGTCAATAATGAAGTGAATTCCCGGCTACCGTCAATAACGAATGTGTACATCGCGCTAAAGCAAATTTTAAAATCGTCTTCGAACGATACGGGCACTGATGGGGCGTCTCCTGTTTCCATAGGGCTGTAGCAATAACTGCAGCTGTTTTGACCTGGGTATCCTTTCACGAACCTCTCTTATCTACTAAGATACTGGTAGCGCCCTCTTAGCAGTGTATTAGCTATCGGCAAAGAGAGCGCTTAGAGAAAAAGAGAGCTTCGTTAAAGGATACCCCTGTTTCGAAGATGTTGTCGACGGATGTTCGGCCCTGTCTTGCTGACGGCATAGGGGGCGCTTCGTAGTAGCGGCGACCAGTGACACTTCCTGTCGCAATAAATAAACTTCTTACTCGTATCATTGTTGATAGATGAACTTGAAATTGTCGTGGGAAGGCTGTCGTGGGATTCTTCTCGATAATCATTACACGTGGCGTCTCGACGAATTACACGAACACAACGTAATCGTAGCTTTAATAGGGAGAAGAACACTGGAAATGCACATGCAAACCGTTTTTTCACCTGCAGTTGCTCCGTTGCTGTGAAAAGCAGTATGTTTTTGTTATTTGCTTTAAGACAGTTTATATAAGGAGGAATCTGAATGCATCTTAAAGCCCCTTTCGGAAACTCAATTGTTTCACTTATAAATATATTTCTACATCCGACATGCCATCTGCAATGGCGATAGCAACAGCTTGTCGTGGGGATTATTTTGATTTTAAATCCGTAGGTCTTTTAACGATCGTTCAAGAACTAGTATTTATATCAGCTTTCGTTTCCTCAAATTGTTTTTGAAATTTTCGCTTTGTAAACATACTAAAATTCATTATCAGGATTCACTGTTATGCTAGCCATATCACTAGGCCGACCAGTAGCAATGGCTAGATAACTCTCAACACGTTGTAAAGGGACGCAACTCTGACTTACTGGAAGAGGCTATCATTATTAAAGGCATACCATCACGGCGGGTTGAATTATACCCGGTATAATGGACAAACGAATTTCTGTCTGAAACTATTTACGTTTGACTTGTACACCCACAAGTGCATATTTACTGATGTACTTATTCCCCCACACTCGAAAACCTAAAAAAAGTCATATTTTATATGATTTACGGTTACGGACACATCATTTTCATATCTTCAAAGCATCAGTTGGTTTGTGGAGGAATTTTAAGAACTCGAATACAGATTGAATACCGCTAGTAAAAAACAACATCATTCGATTCACATTATCGTGGGGTGCAGTGGTATTTTGTCTACCATACAGCTATGGAAATGTTTTTGGAAATACAAACAGGGAATGTCCTTTGCGGTTGTGGCTAAGAACTAGTCCAAAACAACCATAAATATCTGTGATAGTATGCCTTTAACTATCATTATATATACTATATCCCATTTAGCGTGAACAACTGGCAAAACACGCTGTGGTGGAGCGAGTATATAAGTCTACGAGGTACAAAAGCGGTGACGTACTTTGAAATCTTAGCCGTAATTATGTCTCTTTATCATTAAAAGTAAATGTTATCATTAGTAGCCTATAACCGATACGATGATATTAGGCTACATCATGTAGTTTGGGCAATGATCCAAAATGTTCATGTGTCATTGGTTTTCGTTCTTTGTATTTACACCTATCCTCCAAAATACCAGGTCATTATGACTACACTAACCTCCGTCAAACATGGAGGTTAGCGTAATCATAATGGCCTGAATTTTCGAGGATGATTTACACCGGGATGATTAATGTAACCAGCACAGAACGTACATGTTATTACCAACACTATTAGACAACGGTACCAAAATCTTTAAGGAACAAACGAAAAATAATAAAACGAAACTCACCTGGATAATTTGCCACTGTTCAACTTGATATATATTTCGGAGTTATTACTATTCTATCGCCAATCTGAAATAAACATACCAGAGTGCGGAAATGGAATTTGTGTAGTGACTGTGTTGTGAGAATGTTTGGATGGGAGCATTGCAGTCTGGAGCTATTCAAATACTGTACTATTTTAAACACCTCTTCTTGTCCAAGGTCACGCTCTTTCTCTTCTAAAGTCACGTGAAATATACTAATTAGCATACATCCGATATTTTCTTTTTATTAGATCTACCTGACATCACAACAACCGTAGCAACTTCGACACATTTCATTTAGAATATATTTCTATATATCGGTTGGTTGGTCCAAATGGGATTTAGTCTCGCGCATCGAGTTCTTTTGTGCCTCTAAGTACATGCGAACTTAACAATCTCATATATAACGATACATTTACTATAACAACCAACTTCTAAATAACTCACCGTGAATTCCTAACGGCGATGTGATGTTGTTCTATAGCTAACAGCAATTAGACCATGGTTCCTGATGTTAGCGACTTCTGTGTACAATTAAGCATACTTTCCTGATGTAACTTTTTGAAATAAACATCACACGATACTGCTACAACTTGTAAAAGTACGACTGTAAAATACTCTCTCTCTCTCTCCCTTTTTCAGTAATGGACCGGTCCACTGGTCATCCAAACGTCACATTTGATTGCCCACAGATGTGTCTAGTAATCCTCCTTCATAATCACCGTTCGATGACAGTTCGATTACGCCGAGGATATTTCAGCCGGTGAAAGCCATTTGAACATCAAGTTAGAGTCAGTCTCACTAATGACGCACATTAAATGTCACCGGCCAAGCATAGATCGATCAGATAGATACATGACTAGTATTACTTAATACCATTAAGTACTACTCTCATGTGTCCATACAATATGAAAACTAGCATAAATATACATCGTGATATGTTTTTCTGACTTACTGTATTTCTATCTTTAGCTATGCATACACTAAGTAATACCCTCGTGTGTCCATCTAATATCAAATTAGTATTGATATACATATTGATACATGTCTCTGATTTATTGTATATGCTTGTATCTCGTATACCACTGTAAGTGGTAAAAGAGAATAAATGAATTGAATTGAATTAATTTCCAACAAGAAGAGTGAATCTAGGGTGTCTTCCCGCGAGAGCGACCCTAGGTGGTAAGTGACTAGAGAATATTACCGCGGGAGCGACCTGCGGTTTTTCTTTGAAGATGTGCGTTGTTTGTTTTGCTATTACGTATGTTGTTAAAGGTGTTGGGGTCGGTGTTGGGGTCGGTGATTATTTTGTGAGCAGCCAGTTAAAAGAAAATGGCTAACGCTCAGCTATAGATACAATTCATCCCCTCGCATAGGGGTGGCAATCCTGGCAATGTAGAGAGAAAAATTGTCCAGCTCGGGTTTCCACGAAAGACGACACGCTTGTCAGTAGAGGCGCTGACCACAATCACATGTCATCCACTGCGAATGTGAAGGTATTTAATACAGTTATGCCTTTAATAAATATCACTTTAATTATACATACACATTATCATTTTAAAATATCAGAATACTAGCTATTGGCCACACTAATATGTACGGATTGCTGATAAACGCACAACTTTAGTATACTATGCATACTTCTGCATCAGTATTTGTAATGTACGGAGCGGCATTAATGGAGGGCATGGGCAAATACTGCATTGGATTCTATAACTCCAAAAACATACATAGACGTCATAATTAAGACCATTGCCCGCTTGTTGCTGAGTCATCAGCTATTTTAGTATTGTTGGCATCGGCCATTCTAGAAGATGGTCACCACGACTGTCATGGCCAAAACTGGATTGATATGAATGACCTGATCAAAGACCTATAAATAGAAACCAAAATTAATATATAGTAATTAATATTTAGTTACAGATGACCGCCGCAGATAGGAACAAACTAGAATGGCACAATATCAATTGTTCAACCATATTAAGGTTGCTAACGGATACACTCGATTCAAGTTGAAGTGAAATTGTTTGTACCATACAGCGGGAAATAAAATATTTTTAGAAAGTACAAACATTCTATTCAAGTGAATGTACTTTGCAAGTGTAGCTGGGTATATGAACTAGTCTAATACGAGATCAGAACTGTGAACATTAATTCAATTCTGGACATAATGTTCCGATATCACTGGTGTATCTCGTGGGTTATTATGTAATTACTATCCACGATGCCTTCAATATCGTGACCTCGTAGTATTGTGATGTATTGATATCATGGTATCATACTATACGATGCCTTCAATATCGTGACCTCGTAGTATTGTGATGTATTGATATCATATCATATTATACGATGCAGGCATGTATTTTGCATCCTTTCCCGACATCGGTAACACTTCATATCTTCTTTTGATGTTTTATCGCTGTTAGGAGAGCATGTATATCTTGATGCTAATGAAAGGTGGTGAAAAGTTGTTTCTATAACATGCAAATACTAGTAAGACGTTTAATTAATTAGCGATCGTGTAACCGTAAAATAATAAACAACTAATAATTAATTGCACTGGAAAGGGTGTCTGTCTTTTGAATATAGCTTAGCACAAGCTGATACATGTACACCGTAGCTTATACTAATGAACTGTTGCTTTGGTAACGGTTAAAATACTTCTTAATTAATAATAATAATAGTAATACCTTCAGGTTTAAATGCATCGACGTGGCTTCATACAGTTTGACTCGATAGCATACATTAGAACCAATCCATAGACGGAATAGATGGTGACCTTCTCTCAAGTGTGCGTAGTTTTAACGATATATTTCAGGAGGTGAGCTTTATTTCAAATAGGTTTATGCTTTCCAAGATGACGTACTTAATCATAGGAATATTGGTCTTGCTTGTCAACGTCGTTTCGTCTATGGAGTGTCCAGGATGCAGTGTCTATGATAATCTGATCGAACCCTTCAATGACAAAGCCGTTGCTGATTTCGTACTGTCGGAATCTGGAGGTGTTTCTAAACTGATGGACTGCGTTGTCGTGTGCGCCCGCGACATCCGGTGTAGATCGTACAGACACAACGTCCTGACAGATAGATGTTCTACTTACGGAGTTGGATATTCACTGCCTGAGAATACCCGAAACCCCGTAACAGCGGAATCAGGATCCAGACTCTACAGAATGTGTGGAAGTACGTAGAAGTTTGGTATCAGAACATTCTTATTTTACATGTTTTCTTTTTATTTTCTGATTTTGAAGGTCTCTGAGTATGATGTCTCGATGCGTTCTTTGGTTTTATAACTATACTGAATTAAATACTGTAATAAAAATAATAGCCTCAGTCAACTCGAAACGAACATTTAAACTTAATGTATATTGATGATTGGAAAGGCATACTATCACGGTTGATTGGCCTAGATAATGGCCAAACGAATTTCTGTCTTAGACTATTTACGTTTGATTTGTACACCCAAAAGTTGTTATTTACTGGTATACTAAGTCCCC
>JAUTBQ010166488.1:0-26905 GCA_032361185.1 Lepetodrilus ovalis | reverse complement strand
TGTTAATGGTGGTAAAATCTGCAATTTTCAGGGGGTCACACAGATACCTTTAACATTGCAGATTTTCAAATGACCCAGGTCCCCCTCTATTTCGATCACTGCAATGTATTACAGTATATGGAAAAGGAAACAGTTTATCAATATCAGCAATGATATATTATTTATAATGCTTCATTATAGAATTGATATCCATTCTAGCAAGACATTCAGCAATACTGATTGGTGGTTGGCTGTGAAAAGAAATGTAATGTGGATTGGTGATTGGTTGTAGAAAAAAAACCATGTCATTTGGGTTGATGGTTGGTAGTGAAGAAAAATAAGTGTGATGTGGATTGGTGGTTGGTTGTAGAAAAACACCATGTCATTTGGGTTGATGGTTGGTAGTGAAGAAAAATATGTGTGATGTGGATTGGTGGTAGGTTGTAGTTAAACAAAAGTGATGTTTGCATAAAACATATTGTTACTATAAGAATTACTGAGGATTGGTAATCAAGCTTTTATTGGTTAGTAGTGGTAGGAAAAATTTATTTGGATTGGTGATTGATTGTGAAGTATAATTTGGATTTGTGGTTGTTGTGGAAAGAAATGTGACTTGAGTTGTTAGTTGGTTGTGGAGAATAACGTCATCATGGTGTTGATGGGAAATTACAATTGTGGGCTTCAAGGATGATGGCCACAACTAGATATACAGACAATATATGATGTGGTCCTGTAACTAGATATACAGACATTGTACGGTGTGATCATGCAATCCCATTATCTCTTGCAGACCTTTACAACATAGAAACCAACACAGAGTCTAAGCCATCTCCTTATCAACTTCAGAATGACCCACTCAAATAATTGGCCTGTTCCACTGAGATTGACTCCATTCAAGTGTGAGGTGAGCTAGCCCCCATGTTTGTCACAGCCTACGTAGCTGTCACCGAGACAATTAACACAAATATTGACCCCCCAGATGGACATGGCATCCGACCATCTACTGTCACAACAACTATCAGTGTCTATCGGTAGAATTAGCACTGCAATCGGAGTAGTGACGAAGGCAATACATGTATTTGTGGGTCCTGTTAATTGTACATGTTTATTCACTCCAGAATCAGGCTACAGAGCAGAACTTGTAGTATAAACGATCCTGTTTCCAGCAATAAAACACTTCCGCTTCTATTGTCTGGATCTGTTGTCACAGACTTCACCATCAGCATGGCATGGCACAACTCAAATATCTAGTCATTTATATACTTTTTTACTAGTTGAGTTGATGCAATATTTAAGGTGCACAGACCATGGTCATGAAACAAATGCTCACAGACCCCACAGCACCAATGATACAAAAATAACAGTTTTCATGGAATATCCTCAAACTCAATAAAAACCAACCTATCATACATGGTTGACCTATATAATGGACAAACAAATTTCTATCTGAGATTTTTTACATTTGATTTGTCTACCCAAAAGTTTATATTTATTGATGTACTTATTTCCCAACACTCGATAGTCATAAAAAAGAAATATTATATGTTATATGAATAAACAAAATGTAGATCTAATTGTCTTGCCTTTGGAACATGTAGTTGCTAGAACGAATTCCCTCCAATGTAGATCTACGAAATCGATTTCAGCAATATAGAATTGATGATGAGTATCACAAATGAATGTTGCTTGCATTTATTACTGAAATATAGTGCTACACACTCAATTAAATCTGTGATTGTATGCCTTTAATACGACTGATCAATGGATCAATTGATGCAGTAAGAGAATCAGTGTACGGTGAGCCGCCAGTGTGAGAGGGTTCAGTCTGACATGCAGTCTCCAGTACACGGCAGCATGACATCCTGTGGCTACAGTCTCCCACCTCCTTCCAGTCCACCGACCTGTGGCTACAGTCTCCCACCTCCTTCCAGTCCACTGACCAGGGGACTGAGAAAACATCACAGCAGTCTGCGTAATCTCCAGAGCAATGTCCTATTCCTTTCTCTTTTCAAAAATTTCAAAGTCTAAATCAAAATCAATGAATTTGTGTTGAAAGAAGCAAGGAAGTGTCACATGTGTGCGTGTGTGTGTAATAGTCACTAAGTCCCTCCATAACTCTTTCTGTACCAATATTAGCTGTCTAAATTACAATCAATGACTTGCCGAGTCGAAGTGGAATAGGAGAGAAAAAAATCCTCATATATATTGATGTTGGAAGCGATTAACTCTATAGTGTTATCTTCTCCCTTCTCCAGTGTGTATATAAAACATCAGCTTGCGACGTAATCAAGTGTTTGCTATTTGCACATAAAAGAATGAAAGATGCTTCTACTTTACAGCTGCCAAGGAGGACCTTGTCTTGATGTACACCACCTTAGCTGCAAATACACTGCTGTGGGTTATATAGTGTCTGGGTCGATTGGTTGGGACCCAGGCAATTTGTATATTGTGTAAAAACACTGTCATTGCCACTAGATAAAGATTATCTATAGTTGGGTCTTGCAATAACCAATGAGAATGAGAACCTTACTACATGGGATTTGAAAGTTAGTTCATCACAAAAAATATTTTCTCCCAAATGGTTGAAGATTTTTACAAATTACATGCACATGTGCACAAAAATAACCAATACATTTATGAAAAGTTACAGTATGATACTCAGGTTATACATGCATACTGCTAGTATTTAAAAGCATAATTCTTGGTAAGTGTGGACCTGGGGTAGATTGCTCAGGACATTGTACAATTGTTGTAAGTCAAATGTTTAGACCTCCATTACCAAAGTAAGTATGGTTGCATGAACAACTTTCATCGCTACAATACCGTAGCTTTCACAAATTCTCCAATATTCTCCAATATTGTAGTGATAAAAGTGATTTATGCAACGAGACTTACATTGGTAGCAGGATCTGAAAATTTGACTTATGACAATTGTACAGTGTTCTGATTGACTAGCACAATGGCCATCATTAAATATTCCTTAACTACCGGTAGTGCAGTATTGGATATGCTTAGCTATTGGCATCTGGTATTTCATTAAGAACATATATTCTGTAACATATATTCTGTATAGTTCACACTTGATTCCTGAACAGAAAAATGTATTTTGTTATTGTACACTTTTGTCCTTATTTTCAATATATAAATGATGAAAATTTTGTTAATGTTCTTTTTATATCTTGAATCAAGAGAACACTTCTATTAATGCAGTATTCTTTTAATGATAAATCAGATTTTTGTGTCCAAATGGCTATTGCTAATAAGACACATATCAATGAATGCAAAAACATTTTTGCATGCGGTTCAGATTTCATTGTAATGTTCTTCAATAGGACATGTTATTGGCAGCAAGATGATCGTGTATCAAGTCTGTTCTGACAGGGGTGACTAGGACAGACTTCATGACAATCCATTCTGATCAATCAGCTGGGAGGGGCAGTGGAGAACCTTCTGCTTCAGAATGTCATAAAGTTCCACATAATCAAAGGAATAACTTCCAGTATTAAAGGTTTCACAAGGCAAATGGTAATCAGAAATGTAGATTAAGGATGTCAAATGCTTATAATCCTTCAGGGCAGAACTGATAACGGGGAGAAAAATCTATTCAGAATTTCAAATTAACCAAAATGTAGTCGGAAGAGCATAAAAAGATTTATACAGGAATTTCAAATAAAAAATACCGTATTTCCTCCTTTAAGGTCAACTTTACCTGTAACATTCATTCACTGTGGTTTAATTACTGTCATGTCTTTAGGTGGAAATTAATGTCAAATTGTTCTCATTCAATGTAATTATTTTAACAGAATGAATAAAGGAAAGCCCCTTTACAAAACATTAAATCATTGCCCAAGCTCCACTGCACTGCACTGGTTTTCCACTCCCAGACTGGTCCCACACTCTACACGATTTGATCAGTGCACTGTTGGGAGCTTGTATCGACCATACGTGGATAAATGGTGAAATTGTCATACCCCAAGAGAAGGATGTAGCACGACGGGTATGATATGTCACCCTTTGATTTGAGAATTCTAAAAGGCACTTGCTAGCCATGTCAAAGAGTTCCAACATTTTGTCCACATTTGTTAAGATCCTTTGATATGGGAATCTGCAGCCATTTGTCATGTGGTTCAGTGCAAGAGCACTTTAAAGCCAAAACTTCAAAACACACACCCTTGGTGCCAATAGTGCCAATCTTGTCAGAATATCAATGGCTGATTTCACTCAAAAACACATATATACATACCTAATTTAACACATTACGCCTATGTCATCTTTTTCATCTATTTGCCCCGACAAATTTCCTTTTTAAATGTTCTCCCTCTAGCCTAACTTTGTAAAGAATGTCTGTTTTAATCCTTGAGAGGTTCTCAGAAGAACTACGGTACCTCCATTATATTCCAGATCTGATAAAGTGTGATGAAATTTCCAATGAAGAAGATCACAAGATCTAACTATAGCTTCCCCTTCGTACCATTTAAATGAAGCTAGTTATCAGAGTGCCACTTCTTTCACATCTCGCTTCCCAAATCTAATTTACATTATCGAGCCCCTCGTGCCTCCTTAAGTCCTGTACGTAGGAACTTGATGCTTCCTGTTCTGTGTCCACTGTATAATTAGCCCTCCTCTTCACTTCTCACCAGGGCTTCGCAGAGTGTGGTAAACTTTCAAATTTAAAGAAAACTAACTTTCTGTAAAATATCTTTTACAAATCCACACTTTGCAATCTTCCAAATTATGTCTTATTACATTGAACCTGTTCCATGCTGAAAGTCCTCCAAACCTTCTTCTGCTGAGATTGTGCATTGCTTTAATTTCTTATTTTGTATGCCCTAATCAAATTATTGAATGAAAATTTTTGCACCATTAATAAAAGAAATCTGTTAATATTGATCTACGGCATTTTGACAATAACCCTTCTTATTCATGTTTGGCTATGATATGGTACCCTGCAATCAAATAATGTGTATCAATGGAGTTCAATTTAATTTCAGCATCTGCAGAATAGTCATATTTAATGGCAGGCCTACTTTCAGCCCTCTAATCTTATCTAAATATTTCAGAGTGCAATAAAATGTATGCAAATTTAAGGTCATTTTGGATGTTATGGATTTCCATTTCATTTTCCACATAAAGCAAATATAATTTATGAATATGTATTGATTTTAAAACCACTGATTTTGTGGCAGATTTATTTCTCTTTTAAGGATACCATACTTCATGAAAATTGTTCAAACTAGTTAAAACATTACTGCTTAAAAAGAAAAGAAGACAAAACAACGTTATTACTACTTGTATAAAAGCCCTTGTCATTTTGTAGTGTCCATAACCTTTCAAACATACCGTATATCTGACAAAAATGTAGACAGGATTTTATTTTAGTTAGGATATATAAGTACAAATATTAAGAAAATTAAGATACAGGAACACTTTATTGTAAAAATGCTGCCAGTGATAACAAATATTTCTAATACCGTAAGCATTATTTTATGTAGATGGTCAACAACCAAAAGATGGAACAGGCATAAAAAGGCAAAATTTTCATGTGCGGGTGCGTGAAGAATAGCATCAGCATGTGGACAGTGAGCCTTTTTTCCTGTTCCTTTCACCCCTCAACATAAAATAATACCTACTCAATATATTTTGTGATTAACAGATTTGTTTGTTATTAATGGTGGACTTTTTTGTACCTTTTCTAAAATTTTGGTTAGAGCATACAAAGTGAGAAATAGAAGGGTTTTTTGTTTGTCATTCCATACATTATTTACCGATAATCTACAAAATAAGGGTGTCAATGAATTTCATAGCAAACTGTAAGTGAACGTGTCTTTATGATTGTTTTACACCTGATGTTTGGTGCTGGGTATACACAGTACTGTATATATATATAGCTATACTCATTCTAGTATACTCATTATTACAAGTAAGAATGGAGCAACATAAATCTTATTTAACTGTTGTTTTCAAAATTATCTTATGAATCTGGTAGAGTCAATGGGAATGGACATTTACCTTTTTATATTTGAGTTTTAACAATGGTAAATTACTGTAAATATTTCATGATAACATGGTAATGTTGCTTGTCTATCAGTCCACCTTTATATTCATACATTTAAAAAGATTAACATATAAAGCAATAATTTTCCAGAAAGATTCCTTCATTTAGGTAACTGGGCTGCGTTTCATGAAAAGGGTGTGTATTTACGCTAGACATAAATGATGTAATACAATCAAACTAAATGACGTAATACAAGCAAATCCACATCATTTATGTCTGGCGTAAATATACACCCCTTTTGTGAAACGCACCCCTGATATTTTGTCACATCCTTAATAATATGGATTGAACTGAATCATTTAACTACTTTCCAGGTACAAAACTGTTTCTGTATTTGAGATAAACTTTTAAGAACTAGTTTGTTTATTTATTTTGTCACTAACCACAATGTGAAAAATATTAAAACCTGCTACTTCTTTGGTATGTACCAGAATAACTATACAAGCCAGACAGTGATAACCTTAGTCCTCTGGACATGACCAGTCTTAGTTTTACGAGAAGTCATTGGTTTTCTTTATATCCGTGTCCTTTCATCTTCCAGTCAGACTATACGTCTGTCTTCTTGAATCTCAGATACAATTTGCATATAGATCCAACCTACAATATTCCGTCTTCAATGAAGATGTCTTAAAGGTGTAATCTCAAACTGGTAAACAATGTGATGAAAGTTGAACTGACTGAAGTTCCCTTGATATCCTGGAGGGAAATGGCTATGAAAAATTAATTAAATGGATAGATCAAAGGTATATTTGATGGTTCATCCTCTGTCAATCTACGATGTCAGATATCCATTTCCATGTACTTTGGAATGTTGAAATACACATCTGACTCAAGATGGTTTTCAGGATTGTCATATTGGTTGCCGAATTTCCAATGAATAATTCTCTTACAACTTAAGATGTGTAATTAAGAAAAAGTAAATGACAATATTACTTTAAAATTGAATGCTAGTAATTGAATATCAAAGGTTTTGTATTTATAATGGTAGGTGGTAAAATGAATATGTACATAGGCGCACAAGTTAACTATGGGAGTTACGAATCAATACTAACATTTGAAAAGATGTAAAAACTCTTAACAAAGTCGAAAAACATCCTAGACATGATGTCCCTGGACACTAGTTACAGCCAGTGTTCGCTGAAATTACGTCATAAATTATGGACATCACTCTTAGACCACCTTGTGTCACCCAGCATCGACCTATCACGAAGCATTGATCCAACACAAGAACCAAGAAGTGCAATCAGAAACCCACACGAACAAACAGAGATATCTACAAATATGAGAAACGTTCCCGATCATAAAAGAGCAACAGTCTGTCAACAATGACTGGCAAAGTTAATCCCAGAAGACGGACATACAACAATTGACTGCAGTTTATCCATGAATCTTGACAGGACAGAAGCCATAGAAGGCCTTTCTTCATCCTGTGGACTTCATCATTATTCCCCAGCGTTGCCGGCCATATCACACCTGATTATATTCACTACTTCCTGGAAGCAATAAAGTCATGGAGGTCTATTTCTGAATGCTTCAAATGTGACACAAAATGTCACATGATGTGTCTCTACTGAGGAAGGTTTAGTGTAGCTGTAACCAAGGTGACATTTTGTTGTCTCAGGTTGGTGATATTCATGTGGTAATCACATTACTGACAAAACTGTGAACAGTTTGAAACTAGTCAATAAAATGGGAATACAAATGAGGTATTAGAAATAATAGTTTGGAAATAACAAAGACACTATAAACAGATCATAAAAACTGAGTCATCAGAAATGCCTATTTTTCATATTTGAAGAAAATCCATAACATAGTTTCGGTTAATCAATTAAATGTTTGCCTATAATCATTTCAATTGGTAATAAAATACCTTTTAAGCTGATTGTTACCAAGATCAAAATGTTTTCATCTTTGTTAGAGAAACCCAATACTATTATGTTAAAATCTGTAATAAAAATGTGTGTTTCCATTTTATGAAAAGTATACATGTCTATAGGGATCAACACAGAGGAAAATGTGACATTTTGACTTTTTGAGCTGACTGCATATAAATTAATGACAACATGCTGGTAACATTAATGGCAGCACACTGGTACCATTAGTGTTACAGAGTATAATGTCTATATTCAGAGACCAATTCAGAATAGACCAGCATGCATCTACAGCTCAGGGTATCCTTTCACGAAGATCTCTTATCCACTAAGAGAGTGGTAGCGCTCGCTTTGCCGATAGCTAATGCACTGCTAAGAGAGTGCTACCAGTCTCTTAGTATATATGAGAGCTTTGTGAAAGGATACCCTGGATATGAAATGTTGTACCAAGGGTATGTCACCCTTGAATTACAAAGATGGTGGACAAATGTAGTGAGCACTCCCATAAGCACGCCCATCAGCACCACTCCCATCAGCACCACTCCCATCAGCACCACTCCCATCAGAACTTATCTGCACTCTCATCAGGACTTTTACCATCAACACTTTTATCATTGGCACTTTTACCATCAGGACTTTTAGCATCGGCACCTTTTTCATCAGTACTCTCAAAGACACACCTGAACCATGGGTATAACTGAAAGGTCAACTGATGAAATGAGACACTTCATTGAAATGTAAGCCCTGCATATCTACCAGTCCAGCTGATATGTCGCTTCCAGTGACCTTTGCCAACCATTTCATCCCATGCAAACTAATGGAGGCCTAGAAAGGAAATCTATCCAGCATTTTGAAGTCAATTATCTGTACAGCAACATGCCACACACCTGAGATTGATTGGACAACTGAAACCCACGTCGGTCAAGTGACATTAAGTGTTGACAATGTTGATGAATGTTAAATATATTTAACAGTAGAACCTAAATATTAATTCACCTAACCAGGTCATGAACACTACCAGACAGATCGGAACCTGGACCAATATGACACAGAATGATGGGAAATGTAATTAAATTATTACGTGTAAGCTGGTAAACAGTTACAGTAATCTGATTATCACAGACTGATGTGTAGCTGTGATGGTGTTGATTTTTTAAAGGTCAGAGATCATTAATCAAAACAGAGTACATGTACCAACATTAGCTTAAGCTTTAGTCATTTAATCTGTATCTAAATAATTGTCTGTGATTCAAATCTATAGACTGCAACATTTAGAGTACTTATAAAGGTTTTCAATGTCCATATAATGCAAACTAATAGATAACCATTCCCACAGGACCTTGCTAATGACATGACCCAATGAATTCAATCTTTGAAATCTGTCACCAATTCATTACATTTTATGGTGTGAACAGACATAAACTCTGGTAGAAACAAGCCAAATGTCAGACATATTTGAAGTTGAATAATCAGTCTCTTCCTGTAGGAAATGGCATAACTCTGCAACTACCATACATCTTATAGTAGAGAATGGTAATGTGGGTACAGATGGCATTACAGTCATCTTGGAGCCACAGCTATGCAGTTTTCTACAGTAGTCCAGACAGTATTAGCTTAATTCCTGGGAACACATCCAGTTGACTGAGACAGTACTCTCAGATAATTGACCGGTGTAACCAATAATGACACAATGACATGGAACATACTTCTGCTGATTGAAGATTCCCTTCTGAACTAGAATAGTCCATGTCATGCGGTATTTCATAAAAATGATTTATACTTTGATTTATTTCTGTTAGACCATCATATATTTTTTTTATCTTGTATTGCCATCGGTCAGATTGTGTTTTCTGTTGCCAGACGTTTCAACCCCGAGACAATGAAGCATGATTCTGATTGCAACGAAGTGCAGCAGTTCTGGGCAGCCAATGATTGGCTGGAGGGCTTCAAATGAAAAGAGGACATATTGGAGTAGTGATTGATGTCTGAAAAGTGAACCAGAACTGTCTTGCTAGATATATCACTGTGTTTTGATATTGTGCCCAAAGCTATGGCGACGGTGATACCAGTGACTGACCTCAGTCTTACATTGTAGTTATTCATTTTATATTCAATTATACCCAAAACGTAAAACTTTCAGAATGTTCTAATGTCATACATGGCTGACCTACAGTTTGACATATTCATCAGATAGAAGTGATATGCTATGTTCGAATATAACGGATTGTGATAACATTCTTTTCTAATATAGAATGTTACTGCAATCGATTAACTTTCAACAGCAGTCAAATTGGAATGCATGCTAAGACAATCCATCCATTAATTGACATTTGAGAACGAGCCAAAATTACATGAGCTATTAATCTTCTTCCTGCCAGCGGCACCCAGGGATGCCCAATACAGCCGTGGTTCTGGCTGATGCCATGGAGACGATGGAGAGGTTAAAGAGAACGCTGTGATCACATCAGGAGCTGCAGGCTGTTTCTTGTATTCAATCATCCAAACAGCATCAGACTTCAGATACCATTTGAACTTGACCTACATGTCCAAATATCCAAGCATGCTTTGCAATATCTGTATATTCCAGCTGCTTGATGCCATGATGCCATGTTTTATAGGGCATTATATGATAGTGTCTTGAGACCTTGTGCTGTCATGTGACTATGGGTCTATGTGACTATGTGACTATGGGTCTATGTGACTATGGGTCTATGTGACTATGGGTCTATGTGACTGGGTCTATGTGACTATGGGTCTATGTGACTATGGGTCTGTGACTATGCATTTGTCACAGTTGCATGTCCCATAGTTCATATTGTGTCGCAGTGTCATGTCCAATAGTACATTGTAGCATTGTGGTTTGTATAATCATGTAAGCTATCTAATACATACTGAAATAGTTATGTAATTGTGATACTATACAGAGTGAATGCTCAATATTGTGTGTTCAAAGTATACAATGTTTCAGCTCAAGCCATCCAGTGAGTCAAGAACTACAAGTAGGAGATCTTCATCATAGCTCTGGAATTGTGTACCAATTAATTAAATTAATAATAAAAACAAAATCAACAACAAGAACAAGAATAATGATAATAATAATAATAATAATAATAATAATAATAATAATAATAATAATACAGCATGTAATATCATGTATAAAAGGCAGGATAATTTCCAATAATGTATCAACCAAGGACTTCTATTTATGATTAAATATAATGTAATTCCAGATTGATATGATCTTCACATATGATCTTCACATTTTAGCTACACATGTGATGTTATCAAAACTAATTAATGAAACCTCCAGTAATTAGTTCATAAGAAGCTAGATGAGAATACAACATGCACATTGAAAACAATGTATCAAATCATTCTGATCAGTTTTTGTTAACATCTTTAACATTTAATGTTAAGCTGATTGTAATAATCTTGGCCAAAATCAAGAGCATTCTTATAGTGACATTGTCCCTAAAGTTTGCTTTTAATTGAAAATATTGAACATGTTCCAGTCCTCCCATGTATTATCATATGCTTCTACTAGTATTTCATGTCACTCAATATATATCTGGAAATACTGGTAATGTTCTTGAAAACCCATTTTAGATCTTTTCAAAATAATGAGACTTTTTGAAAGATTTATAATTTATTGTTTCATACATACAAATCATAGATTATCATCAACAAATTATAGATGTTCATTTTATCAACTATAGAAAATATCTTAATTATTTTGTTTGAAACAACAGAAACAATAATAAAAATAAATGATATGCACAGAAGTTCACCTTTCCATAAAAACAATGCATGCCATTGTTAGGAATGTACCAAGATTAATGGTAGTGCACAGAGGAGTTAACAGATTAATGGTAGTGCACACAGGAGTTAACTACCTGAGGTGTGCATGCAATCAACAAGGAAGGTGGGAGCCAACACAATTATTCTCAATCTTGCATCTAGAATTAGTCCCTTGTGGTCTTCTGATCAGTTCTGGTGGCAGTCCCGGAATACCCTACAGGAGGCTCAGATAGCACTGAATGATTGGTGCTGAGAGGTTAACATCGTTAAGTGACAGGTCTTCTGCAAGATGATCTCTTTGCTATTCCATTCATGCTCAGGATGTACAGAAAAACAGAGCATTTGATCTCATTGTCAGATCAGTTGCCATCATCGGATATTCTTATTGGATAATTTATAGTATCTTGTAGACAGATATGATGATTTGACAGGATCTGTATGTTCTGTATGTTCTGTATGTTCTGTATTCAGCAAGAATGTTACTGAACATGATGATCAGTGATTAACCTCTTTATTACTATGTCATCATCTGTAGTGTTTAAGTATGCACATACTGTCTGTGGTCGGACCCAATACTAGCAGCACAGGCTGGCAACACTCTCATAGTCAGCCTATCATTAAGCTCATGTTGGACCCAGTCATAGACATTGTACGCCTAGAGCAATACTTACGAGAGTTTTAGATTTCCATCAGCTATCTAGGTTAAATGTTTGAAAGCCAACTCAATATCAATTTGAGGCTTCAAACACATCATAGACATAGCAACTAATAATTAGAAAGAAAAATAAAGTAAAATGCTAAATATTATTCAATACCATTGGCAGATTCAAGGAAAGGCAAGCATGGTGCACACCATCCCTAAAATAAGGGGGTGGGGTGGGATTTGTTTTCAAAATAAAAGGGAAAAAAATAAATTGAAAATTAATGTATTTTGCATTTATTACTTAAACAGGCTATAGTGCTATGCGCTCATTGAAATTTGTGATTGTATGTGTTCAAGTTTTCACTACACTTGTCAAGCTGAAGCTTCGACAGTCCCCCCCCCTCCCCCCCAAAAAAATTCCTGGATCCACCCCTGAAAATCAATCCAGTTATGTAACAAAAATATATCCATAATATTTGTTAGTTGTCTTAAAATAGTTGTTTTTAAATTGTTATAGAGGAATAGTACATGTCAATTACCAAGCTTTGTGCATTAGTGATGCATCGTCACAAAGGTTTTAACTACTTAGCTAATATTGTGACATACTATGTTACAACCATTTGAATTCCAAGCAAATTATATTCAGACTATTTCCAATGCTTTAGGCCAGTTCCTGTTGCAAGGATACAAATGTTTTAGCATACGAAACACTCACAGGCCATCCTGCCGATCTTCACACAGAACGGCAGCCATTACAACATGTACACGCTAACAGTTGAAGAACTCCACATGCTGGTCATAGTCAGAAAGTGGATGACTTGTCTTAACAGATTGATATTGAATATTTTTTCTCAATCAAGTAAAGTGCATAAATTTGTTTGCAATTTTGCATGGGTTGACAAACAGGATCAGTAAACAACCCACCCCCACCAACCACTCACCATCGACCCACCCAACTGCTGATGGGCAAAAACCCACCATTACTTCTGACATGAATCACACATGTATACAGATCTCACAGATTAAATAATCAGTTGACATGAAACAGAAATGTGTATTACTTTAATCATGCTTATTAATTTGTCACAATGATAATGAAGACATTAAACATGTTAAACACCTAGCAATGTTCATTGTTTCCAACTGTAATCAACTGGTATTAACCTGTCAGTGCATATGCATATATACATGCTTACAGCTAGCAATAATTTTAATGCTTGCAAGTAAAGTTTGCAAAGTGAGAACAGCAAGAAATATGTTACTTTGTCCAAAATTTCCTCATGATGTGAAGCATGAGGGACCATTCCCATATACTACATGTAGTCAGGTGCAACATACAATACTCCTACTGGTCTTGGTCAGTAGGATTACCTCTATGGCACAGCGGGTAGAGTGTCATACTCACAAACTAGAAAATCGGGTTTGAATCCTATGATTGACATGATTCTGTTACATATACATGTAGCTCCATGTTAAATAGTTTGATAATAATCATTAAGAAATATTGATATTAATTGTATAAACTATTTAACAACAGAATATATAATTATGGTTTATTAATATTAATTCCATACAATTTTACATCTGACCATATTTTCAGTGAGTAAATAGAATATCAGAACGATCACCTTCACAATCCTGTTCCAATGCACGATCGTAACGCTATGATAGTTGTATCTCTCTAGAGTCATTAACGTCTCCCCTAGCACTACGAACATTCTCAGGACCAGCGCCCGGTATTCTATTGTCATTTTACTAGGTAGAGGGTTAACAATTGATCCCCCTGCCACAGTCACCACACCAGACACCTTGGACCCAGCAGAGCCAACTATCGTTCTTAAATTGGCAGAATTAACTGCAGCCCCGTACGATCCTCTTATCATCCCGCCGGAGAATTCCTGATCTTCACTGTTACATTTTTATCTAAGGTCTGCCATGAAAAACTTGGAATATTCATTGAAAGCTCAGAAGAAAATCTGAAGAGTAAACATCAATCTGGGCTCTGGAAACGGGAGAGACTGAGTTATGCATGGTTTCCTCTGTGTGCACATTACACCCCTGCCCTCGCTGGTAAATAGTCAATAGCTAATGCTAACAGCAAAATATCGGGAGGAGAAAAACATGGGTGTAAAAAGAAAAGTCTGTAGCGATTTACCGTAGGAGACTTCGCGGAAACTACTTCTGTTACAGCACTGCATTGATCTATCCATATAAATAAACCTCTGCAAAGTTTTGGTTGTACATGCATGTACAATATCGGATATCATATGTACCAACACAAGTCAACGTCCAAGAAAATATTTAATTTTCCAAATATAGTCTTCATATGTTGCCATGGAAACCTATTTTACCTATCAAATTACCGCAACCTCGTTTCTTGTTCCTAAGGTTGTCTACCTGTGGTTAGAGAAATCTTCAATGTCAAATACATCAGTGTCTTTCATTACATTCAATGGTCAGAGTTCATCTACACTATGTCAGGATGATGGCTCCAGGACCCAGATAGGTGAAGATAACAACAAGATAAGCATCTAATCTTGAAATATACCCTTTCAACTCAAAAATAGTTCAAACCTTTAGGGTGGCTTTACAAAATTGACTCAATTTATTAGGAAATTAGTTTACTGGTAAGCCTGTTGGTGGATGTAGTTCCTATATATACATCACGGCCATAGCATGCGAGTCTCAACAGGTCCTCTCATCAGCAAGCCGGCGGACTGTTCAACATTGATTTTGACTGCAAAACATCAGCAATGAGTAGAGGAGTGACGCTGATTTAAGGTTTGTATTTGTTGCCCAAAGACTTAAACCTTTTTTCTCCATCACAATGTCAATAAGGGACGTGTCAACGGGGGACTATTTCCATCTTCTGTAATTAAACCCCTGGGTAATTTACTCTCCAAACAACGAGGAAATAAAGAAACATGGTATTGAAAGTTAATTACATTTGTTCAGGAGGTGCTCATTATTACAGTACTGTGATACACTCAATATCCATGCCTGGAATAAAGTTTTCATAAACTGACAAAACCTTCCTCCAATATAAATTGATTCACGATCATTGCCCCATGCACTTAATGATATTGATAAATACTTCAGTCAGAATAATTTACCATCACTATAGGATCAATGTATCGTAGGCATTAATATTATAGACAGATTGTAGTGGAAACAGAGTAATCACAAACTCAGGGTCAAATAGGTCAAATGTAGGAATGTAAGCAGGTAATATATTAATTCCAGGAGGAAGAGAAAATATTTGGCAAAAAAACAAAATAGGGAAAATGATGCAGAGAATTGAAACATGTCAGACTGTATACAAAGTCACATGAGTACACTGACGTCATTTGTTGTTATGCAGAGAAAAAAAATGACTGTTCTCATACAAATTTGATCTAGAGATTGATCTCTTTTCAGGAATCTAAATAATAATTATTCCCACTATCAATAATTATTAGGATTAACTGCAGGAATGTTCTGTAGAGCAGTACTTTTTTTGTTATTAATCAATCAAAGATAAGGTTAAACAAATACTTATATTGTCAAAACGCATATACAATAATCAATGTTATTATTTTCCTTTTCCAAGATGAGACGTTAAACCAAGCTAATGGGCAATAAGAAACCAGCTGATACCCTGCCAGATATTTCCAACACAAAAGATGAGCACATGTAGAAAGTGTCACCAGACTGCCATTAGAACTCTGCCTAAGCCAAATCATGGTCCTCTAGCGAGTTCATCCTACAAGACCCAGTAATTACTACGGCCATCAAGATCATGATCTCTGTCCCTATGGCGATCCCTGTCTACACAGTACTGTATTCGTGTAGCATCCTATACACAATGGTCACTGCACCTCAAACATGCACACTGGCAATACTGCACTTAATAACCACCACACAGTTTGTATTTTTTAATTCAATATATCTGACATAAAATGCAATTCTTTACTATTTGCATAAAATGCAATATTTTACCATTTGATGTTTTATTTTAGGTGAGAATCAATTTGGAGACTTTGTCACCAGACAGCAAAATCTGCCATGATCGCAATAAAGACAGAAAACTAATATATTTTCATGCACCACTCTTCCAGTTATTTCTTTTTTATGTACACACTGTTGCCTAGCAACAGTCACATTGCCTTGTCATTGCCTTGTTCATTAAAAAAAATGTACTTTGAAGTTCAGAGTGACTTCCAAGATTGCTTTACTCACATTGTTGACCAGCAGTCTACTGCAGGATGAAGCATGTAACACCTGTGTTGTATAGTGTGGCAGTAGACTTACCACTGAACCAAGAATACACAACAAGCATACAGACATTGCATCTCAACATGACCGCATTGCCATTGGCAAGGTAACTTTGTACAACAATAACAAGGCAATAACAAGTGGGTTTGAACTCCATGCCTTTGACTCTGAAGTTCGACAATCTACCATCGTGCCATCACCCATGTTCATTACACACATTTAAGTCAAAATAGTCCAGAGATAATTTAGCCATCAAGATCAATAATAGTTAACCAAAGATTTCCTTCAAACTGTACATTCCTATAGAGTGTGTGGCAATTGAGTTTAGCACCATTCCACACTATTGCAGTGATAGGAAGGAGAGCTGATAAGAAATAGATGATGTACAAGCCATGATGTAGACAGGCCAAAGGATGATAAATTGTAATCCATGTACTAGTATATACACACAGGCATTGCATATTTTCTGAAGACCGTAGGAACTGACAGAATGAAGATAGGAACCACTGGATCTCATAGACAGATGGAAATACTCTGAAGGTTTCAAGATGGCTATCAATGCAGAGTCTTCATCAAAAGAAGTGTTTACTTCTTACATACTATTTTGACCTTGAAAATATGCATTTCTGAAGCTGCTCAACTTCTTGGGTCCTATTTCAATGTAGGTCGACACCATCCCATGTGTTTAAAGGCTGTAAGACTATATTAGCTCTTCCAGTTTTAACCCGACAATGTCTATTAGCTAAGTCGTCTATCCTATGGGGACCCATACATCACTATTTTTACTCAATATATCTCTTCCTTTACCCAGATATAAATAATTAATCACATCAGCTTCTAATGCTTGAGTATATTTTCAATATTTTGCCATCAATGAAGTTGGTTTTAATCGCAGCTAAGCAACCAAAGCAGTCATAGCCATGTTCTTAATAACCTTGATATATTATTCAATTGCATTCTTCAGATTGCAATCAACTATAAAACTGTAAATAGCAGCAATTAATTTCTGCTCCTTTCAAGTAAAAGATGACAAGATATGGTTAACAATGACCCTGTGTGTATTTGTAATCAATCACAGGAAATAGACTTGGTAATCTGATATATACCTCCCTTCAATTCTCACTACGGGGCTGAAGATCAATCACAGTAAATAGGAAATTGACTGATAATCTGAAATATACCTCCTTAAATTATCACTATAGCACTGAAGATCAATTCTAGCACACAGAAACCAGTGGGAGGTTATTAGCTCTGAGAATATTACAGCAGCTGCCATAGGAATGCATACAGAGTCTTGTGATAATCACATCTCTTAAATCCTCCAAGTCATTGCCCCACAAACTCAAAAGTACCAAAAGCACCTCTGAACAGTTTAAAACAGGATTTATTCACTACTGTATACTTCAATTTGTTTATTTATTATTAAGGCCATTGGCCCATATACATGCACATACATATACATAAACATACAATGATGATACATAAGGTTATACATAAGCATTTTCAGAATTAGTGTTATTATTCTATAAATGTTCTCTTAATTTTAATGCCTTATGAATATACAATTGCAACTGTTTAAGAGTATACAAGAGTGTACAAGAGTATACTACTATTATTATTATTATTGTATATCAATAACATTCTGTTGACTATTATGAATTACTCTTACCATTTCACATTAGTGTTAGATTCCTACTGCACACAGATAATATTTGTCAAATCAATATTTCAATGATAATAACATTTGATATCCCGTGATCGCATAAAACTACACATAAACCAGACCCCCATGCAAGCATCAGAGTATATTATTTATAGTGTGTAATGCATTCTCTCCCAGTGAGAATATCAGTCCAGATTCCATTAGCGTCCAACCTGCTCTTAAGTAAAATGATGTCTGAATCCCTACTGTGTAAACAGGCATTATCAGGTTTACTGTATGATATATATGTTACCTCACACAGCCCCATTAAACCTGGTAACAATAGCATCCCAGGTTATTCCCTGACCATCAGCAAGGAGGCCGCAGCTTGCCATGTACCAATGAAACTGGCTGGAGGTCGATCTCCAGAGGACTGGAGGTCGTTTCTCCAGAGAGAAGAGGTCCATTGAAAGCTGGATGACTGATGATGCCTTAAACAACATATGCAACCCGGCAATATACAAGTCTGATGCTGAATATGAGACTAATAAAAATCAATGGTACATTGCAAATTGTGGTGTTTGTCCTGCCACCGTCATTATCATTGTGTTAGGCCCTGGAGAACTTTGGAAGCTTGGAATTGATGCCCTCCATATGCTTGTTGGCAATATCTGTATCATAACTCTTGTGGAATATATCAAATGATGGGTCAGCGTTCATGTTCATGTTCTTATCTGAATTATTATGATCTTTTCTGCGAAGTGTATCATTCAGAAGCTGAAATGAGTTTACTTCATGTTCTTATCTGAATCATAGCATCTTTCTGATGGGCTGTACCAAACCTCTGCAGATATAATAGTTAGAACAGGATTTCTTAATGTATGTTAGAACCATGCAGGGGCTGGCAAACACACATGTTATATGGATACTATCCCAGCCCACATATTGTGGCATACAATGTCGAAAATATGTTGGTTTTACATCACGACGTAAAACTAACGTATTTTCGACATCATATCAACATCATATGTTGCGATTTGCCGGCTGGGATTATTCCTCCAGAAACTTACGCCATTTGTCTAATGTACTAGTAGCTGGGGTCTAATGTACTAGTAGCTGAGAATAGAACACAAACTATGCTGTTTAATGTCACATTCACAGGCCAATACTGGTATGGTTGAATGTATGTGATAATGGTTCTATATTCATAAAGAATTCAAATCTATTTATTCAATATACATACCCGGTAGTGGATTTCTACTTCTCCATAATCAACAGTGTTGCTTTTGTCAAAACATATAATTTGTCATAAGACAATGACTGTGGCATCATAGGCAGATGAATGATCAACAGCAGACTAGGGTCGTCTCTCTACGTCAAGATGTTCTTATGCTGTTTTCCATTTTGTATTCCAATAAAATTATATAAAATTATTAGAATGTCCCTTGTGACATTACTGTTCAGTTCAGAACTTTAAAAATTAATTAATTTCATGAGGGACATACTTTCCGTAATCACCCATATCGACTAGGTTATTCTTTAAATGTCACATATGGTTGAAATATTCCCGCTGTGACAGAAAAACTAATTCAATCAATTATTCTCTAAATAGCTTTCTTTGTGATCTTCGGTCACAATATGGAAAACATATTTAGGCTTTGAAGTGAATTCAAAACTCATTTATTTTCTATATTTCAGAATAGTAGAAATGTTTACAAGATGGCTGCCCATGTCTTGCTGGTGACTTCTTCTATTAGGTAACCTTGTCAATAATGACGTAGCAGCTACAATGACAAGGTACTAGAGACAGTATACATCTACAATTGGTCATTCCTATACATTAATAGTATCGTTACAACACTCGTTTATTACATCATCCGTCTGCCATCACAGACATACGGCCCAATAACTGCTCATCGTTACATGGCAACGACAGAGGTTAGACAGCTCAATCAAACTCCTGCGTTCAGGAAACACAAAAACTTTCAATACCACTTCCTTGTATATTTCCACTCCATTGCTTCCTACAAAGTAGCAGTTGTGTTGTCACAGCTCAGGACAACCTAATTGGCACTCCTCAGCCAGAGGACTCTTTGTTTCGCCATTAATATCGGGATCAAAGGGTTACTAACGATTCCGTTATTGAAAGAATGAACAGTTTGTCGTAGAATCAAACTTCTTTTGATGTAAGAAATATTGGATGTATATTTTGTGAGACATCCTGATTAAAAATCAATATTCTCAATTTTCCCAATTAGTGTGGAACATATAACTTGCATTATTACAATTAAAACTGAATTTTGTAACGCTTAATACATCAATCATATTATGTACATTTACATATTACCAACTGCTATCATGAAAATAATGGTGACACATATACTTGAAGAATATAAAAAAATATCTTAATTATTCACGTGATTGACTAGATCCAATTTCACTGCTGTAATGATTACTCTACCCAGACTGAGGTCAAGAGAATTGAGGTCAGCACCTTGAGGTCAGCTCTTTTAGATCTATACACTGATTGCTAGTGAGTTTCCTATCACTACTTGATCCAACATCTTCGTGACCTCGTGCAACTTTAAATATTTCCAGCACCTTATCGACATTACAGTTGTTAGTAAAAGTACCTTCAGAATTTCTGAGCCAAATCACCAAGGATGTTACCTAAAGGTCAGCCAGAATTCTGCTATATCAATAGATTTTATTTTATGACAATGAAATTTTAAATTGAATTTTAAAAGTTGTAAGAAAATTATAAAATGTTAAAATGAGTGCTCTCTATGTACCTTTAATTCAGAATAAAAAAAATTAAAAAAACCATTGTGAAGTTCTTAATTGAGTATTACAAAATGCAAATATTTCAAAATATACTTTGATAGATTTACAGTTTTGAACATATACTCAGTGATACTAGTAGACATGTGCATCTTACAAGTCTCTGATGAACGAACACTACAAAGGTGACTTGACGAAGTCAGTGAACTAAACATAATGTTATAATGACAAGGATTACTGCAACTGGCACCAAGTTTTATTGTGATCACAATTGAATTCCTGACATTCATATGATTAACTCATGCGACTAATTTACAATGCGGCACCAATTTCTTTTTAGTCCTTCCTGGAGTGGCCTCTGATTGAAAGTACGGAACCTCTCTGTAATGCCACTGTTAATGCCAGCGCAGACACTGCCTATGACTTTCATTATACATATATTCATATATTCATTCTTTGATCGCTATCGATCTTTGCTACTTTCAATCTTTTTTTCAAAAAGAGACCTAATGCAATAAAGCTTGGAACTCGCTTCTACTGTAAGAACACTGATGTGATAATAGAAATGAGTACATTTTGTGCAGTCTGGTGGAAACATTGAAGTTAATTGTGCCCAGCTGTAATCTGTCAGAGACACACCTGGTGTGACCCTCAGACCGGCTCTGATATAGACCCTCAGACCGGCTCTGATATAGACCCTCAGACTGGCTCTGATATAGACCCTCGTCTCCATCGTCATCTCCACGGTCGCCTCCGCAATGCACCTCCAGACCTCACCAATTCCTACGAGGCGTTTCGGAGATTGTGCTTAAATGTCAGAGCAGCCCTTAAGGTTTACTATTGAATTGTTTGTCGTTCAAGATCGGAATTTAATTTCGATAGTCTCTCAAAGACGTCTAAACCTACTTATATGCGATTATTATTGACCTCACATGTCTATCACAGGGTATGGTAAGAAATAGACTTTCCTACAGTGTATAGGAATAGTGCTAAATCCAGACAAGACAACTCGCCTCAATTAGATTATATAAATCTGTATTACAATACCAGTGACTGTCGAGACTAGATGACATTAAACCATGTCAACGGCATAACATACATGCTATGGCATTACTAATCCTTCAGACAGTTATACATATGTATACCATAGCCAGCTAATAGTACACCTATATATCACAGCTCGAGTTCATGTCAAAATGGCAAAAGATTAGTGACCACGTCTTCATTCCAGACACATTTGAACCCTGGGTTCCTTCTACAGGACATCTGTACTGTAACACTACAAGAGATGTAACGTCTATAGACTAACACAGAGTTACGACTCTCTTAGTGCTACGACCAGTCTCTGGAAGCTGGGTCTGGCCGGGATATAAATACATACACTTGTGGGCATGTGGGAACTGGATCAAGATCTAATGCAATATTGAACAGATCAGGGCAATATGGATGAGAAAGTTTCAAAATACAGAGTGACTCCCACTGCCAGTGGCACAGAGTGGCGCATATTCAGAACAGTGTGTGCACAGTGGGAAGCTATGCTCTCAGTGGTGTGCCATGTGCAACACACAGAATCAAACCTGTGGAATGTGGATTTGTTAATTTATACATACAAATTATTAAATAAATAAAAAATAATACTTACATTTTTGTATAGCCTCTGGTTTAATGAATGGTTTTCCTGAAAAGATAAAATAGATTGATAAGTCAAATATACCACACAACACTCATTGTTCAAATTGATCACAGGTAACCAACCTATAACACAATTGTAAGGGTGCAAAAGGGTAAAAAGGGCTTTGCTCAAAAGCCATAAATTCACTCAATTTTCAAACTCATCGCTGACCCATAGAAATGGAAAGCTGGAATAACACACCCATACAAAAAAGAATATTGTTAACACAGCTAATTAAATGATGTAGGTGACGAGTACAATTATGATACATCTATTAAATGTCCAACCAAATACATTTAGCATATCCCCTCATATTAGTTATATACTCTTTTTAGGAGCAAGAACATTGTTGTATTAAAAAATGTGTATTATGAATGAATGGATGAATGAATGAACTTCTGTGACCATGTACTATTTTATTTATATTTGTACATCATATGCTGAGGTTCTCGGCCTGAATAAAGTTTCTGTTCTGTTCTGTGGATAATGTAATGTCATGGGTCATGTTCCAAGAAGGATGGTAGCACAACGAGAATTCTAACTTCTACACGTGTAGATGGAGTTAGGACTCTTGCTGTTTTACTAGTGTTCAGTGGAACAAGGTAGCGATTCACGAAGCTCTCATATCTAAGCACTCTCATAGCAATCTCTTATACATGGCACTCGTGCACTTATGAGATCGCTATGGTCTCAATGTGGATATGAAAGCTTTGAGAAACGATATCCAGGACCATGGTCTGCCATTGTAGGAGGACAATATGGATTTCAGTCCACATATGTTACTGTGGGTCCACATATGTTACTATGGCAAATTCTCTTCACTTTAATCATCTACGTAGTGTAATGATGGCCATTATGTTAAAAAATCTATTAGTCTAGAATGTAGATTGTATTTTTTGGCAGACCTAAATTTATTATTGTCTTCAGACAATTAATGATAGATAACCTGACCTACTTTGCAATCCAAAAATAGTATCCTTATTGAAATACTTTGTTATATCCAACAATACTGTATGGTATTTTGTTTCATTACACAAGTTAACAAAACAATGACAATGTCAGCACGTTGCAATGTCAACACATCATAATGTAAGTTAGCTACCCAGACTATTTAGTTACATCCCTTGAGAACTGTCTAAAAAGGAATTTAGTGATACCATGTGTTTTTACAAAACAATTGCAGATTTTATCTATAGTCATCTTAAATATTAAAAATAATCCTTTATTGAAATGTCACAAAGCTGACAACTAATGTCACATCAATAGGGACCATCTATGATCCTATTCTTGGGCCAATGCCAAACAATTGTTTTGTCTTTTATATGCATAAATGCAAGAAATTCTGATTGAATCACACAAAACTGCACATCCTGTTAGAACTGTGAGGATGATTTGAGGAAGGAAGTAATCAATAACACATTCAAAATGGAAAATGTTGAAAATTTAAACCATCCATAAATATGTATTGAAAATTGCAAATAGGTGTGACTAACATTCAATGGCAACGATAAACACAATTATTAATGAACCGTTAAATCTGCTCATCCAGTGAGATGTCTCTGGTAGAGTCATGTGTAGGAAGTTACACGTGTAGTAATTTTTGTGCAATTCGGCTAAAAAAATGTCTGACCAAGTCATGGTCTTCATTCTGTAGTTGTAGCTATTTGGCATAACAAGATACATGTATTACTACCACTACTACTACTTCTACTAATACAGTGCCCACTCGATTTAGCACGGTCCGATGCACCGCGGATTTGGATATAACGTGGGGTCAGATGTGGATCCCATTCATATTTTCGTTATTTCCCTGTAATATCATATAAGGCAGGTACTATAATGCAGGGGGTATGTCATGGACCCCAACTTCAGCATTATATCGAGAGGACACTGTACTACTACTACTACTAGTACAACTACTACCACCAATAATAATAATAATAATAATAATAATAACAATAATAATGCTCAAAATCTTGCTCATACACTATTACCCCAGTCATTTGATCAACATGCAATCATTTTACAATCTCAAATATTTGGGGAATACAACCAAAACTGCCACTTTAGGTAATTAGAAGGTTTTGAATTTCCATGAAAATACTTTTAATACAACGTGAAGTCTTAGTGTTTTATGTACTTGCAAGTGAAAAACTTTGGCTTTAGCTGAGCATTAAAATTGTATGAAAACTAACCAGAGAATATTATACATATAAAAATGTCTAAATGTTTAATAAAAACAAAATGCCATTAGCTGAGGTAATTGAGACTTTGAATACATTTTATTATGATATGAAGATTGACGGCCATGTTTAGATGGAATTGGTCTTGTAGGATACTGTGGTAAACTGCAAACCTCTCAGATGGTACCTGATGCAAATCAAACTATTAGCTATCAATCAATTTATTGGAAGCATGCAAATGACATTAATTAAATGTCACGCAATTCACAAATTAATTGTGGATAACAAAGTAAGAAAATGTCACTGCAACTAATCACCAACTGCCTTCAGACTTCACAGCTCCACAACACACATGCCACATCCATTTCAATCAGTGGAACTTTTGCCTGCCATGAACATATACCAGTAGTAGGACTACTGAGCTCCACACACCATCAATATAATTTATATATTGACATTGAAAATGTTGGATTCATTCTATCTTTTTATGAATATTTAGAATCTATTTTTTTTTAATCTAATATATACATGATGGTTAATAAGAGGTTAGTGTATTCAGTATTACCATAAATGATAATGAACTGTCATGGGTTTATGGGTTTAACTCCCATATTATCTCCAACAGGACACACATATTCCCTTTATGAAGAAGCGAAAGGATAGTGTTCATTTCCCTTGCAAATCTGAGTTCAAATCCAAATGTCGACGACAGTGTGTCAAACATATGCATATCCAAAATACTCCCAGCTCCAGTGAATTCAGATAATTACATCTCTGCTGGAATAGCAAGAAGATTTAAGTGAAAGAAAGTGTGATTTCTGAGATGGAAATATAGCTACTGAAAAATACATTTGCTGACATGCTGTGGCCTTAGTTGCAGCAGCAACTGCTTATAAAGAACTGCAATTTCCAGGAGGAAATGAATGAGGGATTCCAAACAATGACCTGGATACTTCACAGCATACTACTGGCAAACCACGGAAATATCTTTCAATTCTAGTCTTTGTAAAGAATTTATGTTAAGGAATAGGCATCGATAGACAATGATGCAAGAATAAATTTACTTAGCGATTGACCATAGAAACTCATTGACCATAGAAACGCACTATCAGCTCTGGTTTAACCTTACCACTGCTAAAGGCAACAAGAGTGGCCCTATGTATAGACGTGATGTGATGAACCTACCAAGGAAAGGTTAACCGTTAATTAAGCATCATATGTTTGATGCTGTTGTGCGAATGACAATTTTCAGAATCACAGCAACAGATAAATGACGCAGAACAGAATTTCACATCGGACTGTCCTAGCAACTGCCTGTGCCAATTTTTACCAAATACAATCTGGGGCTACTTGTAAGCATAATTATGACTTGAATATCCAAACTAAATATCCATATGGAAATTCAAAGGTATAAGCAATTCCCCAATGATACTTGTAATAATAACTACATAAAGATAATCACATGATGATGATCTCTCTGTGTGACATCAATATTACATGTGCTTATAGCTGATGGTAGATACGTGTAGTATGCAAAGTTGTTACACAGGAGTATAACATTGACATTTAGTAGCAGACATTCCACAATATATACAAACGCCCATACATAAACATTTAATTAGCTGATAATGATGACAGCATTTTGGTACATGTATCTCTGGTGAATTACTGTTTTTCGTGACAGTGGGAATCGTTCACCCATATGTGACAATGCTATCTCTAAGACATCCATAAGATAGAGTGACCGTGTGTTCACAGCAAACCGCTCCCTAGACAGGTATATTGTCAAGTGCCTGTGAGCAACCTAACTGGAACTCAGCGCCATATAAATAGATTATATTATTATTATATTACAGTATCCCCTCGATATAACGCTGATTTGGGGGTCCATGACATACATGCCTTATAGTACCAGCCTTATACAATAGTACAGGTAAATAACAAAATATCAAAATGGGATCCACATCTGACCCAGCCTTATATCCGAATCCGCTGTGTATCGAACAGTGTTATATCGAGGGGACACT